>KZ063709.1:0-41305 GCA_002091835.1 Anopheles maculatus
CACTGAATACCATTGGCAGATATTAAAACTTATTTTAAAATATTTTAATTCCGTAGCTTTTCTTATCTGTTCATAGAAGGTAATAAAATGAATTGTTTACTAAATAGAGTGATTTAATGAGCATTTTTGTTAGACACATTAATATAGTCAAACAAGGACTAAATTTAAAAATTGGACATCGATAAACATATTAAACAAATGTTCCATTTGGGGCTGAATAATTACCTTTGGATGCTCTTATCCGGATATTCTGAGTACACCACCAGAACATCGAACGTAAACCCATGCCAAACATTCAACAAAGGGGCACATGGTTATGAGGAACACAAAGAAACGGATAACTTAATTAAAGCAACATGCTGTTTAGCACCGGCCTGCAATGCTGTTAGCCTACATACAGTAGAATCTTCATGCAGCTACTTTTAATATGCTTTATAGCAGGGCCATGTGCTTCGTTCAAATTGGTTGATCGTAGATTGAATTATTCTGCACCCATTGTCCGGGATACTTTCGAACAGCAATCATTATTCTATTAGGGCCTTTCGTTAAAACAAACCATGCATTAAGATTATAGCGCAGTTCCAAAAAGGTTCCAATGCTAACAAACAAAATCGTGCTTCGTTGAAAACATGTTGAAGTTGTTGGGTCAAAATTGAAGTAGACTCACAAGCAAATTACAAAACTCTCAGGTTGGAGGAACCTGAGGAACCTATCATGAAGTCTAAAGTCACCACGAACGAACCATTTATGGCTTTAAAATAGCGGTAAAACTACAGCAATTGAAGCTTATAAGTACCAGAGAAACATTAACACCCGAGGCTGATATTTATTGCATTGCGCTTTCGGTTCGCAAAACCGCAAACAGCCCACACGCACATATCGCCCGCGTGTAATCTCATCCATAATCACTTCGCCAATGATAAGCGTGAGGGTGCGGTCGCGCTAGTTAAAACAGTTGTTAAATTTTAGCATCCCAGCCCATCTTTCGCATCTTTGCAGCGTGGCGTTCGACCAACAGGTGCACCAAACATAAACACTAGCAAGATATAACGATCCCAACGCGCGTTGAGGTGTTATGATCTCATACCAGCACACCATTGGAAAAAATGATTACAATTTCTTTTTTTTTGCTACTGATGTGCAGGAAGCAGATCCACTCATTTCACGAACAAGCGAGCAGCTGGTCACATTTGTCACATTCACAGTGCGAAAAACGAGAACCGAGTTGCAAAAGTGTCTGTCTTCGGATTGTATTGGGTGGAATGAATTGTTACATATCTTCGTCCGAGGCAGATGTATGCATTCGATGCTGTGAAGAGCAATTTATACAACTACCTTCCTCCTGTAACGCTCCTAGCTCATACCACACGCGCGCCTGTGTGTTCTATAATTCGGCACATTTTGTATCTCGTGAGTGCGAAAACGATCGACGACGCCTTGGCTTGGCCGTAGTCTACTCACGCGAAGGTGAAGAAAAGAAGAGCCAGGGTTGAGGGTGGAAGTGTTTCGCAGGGAACAACATTAGTATCATGGTACAGTGATGTACCAACTTTAAACGCCGGATGGTTTCAAGGTCACTTTGAATATTGTTATTTCATATTCCCGTCAGCCTGTTGTGGTATATCGAGAGATGTGTTGTTTAGGCCGATCATAGACGAACACTGAAGCCAACAAGACATACTCTCCGCATCATAGATAAGACGTGACTGGTAAAGCAGCGAAAAACGTGCAGCTTACTGTACACTAATCGCACTCTCACTATCGTCATGCCGCAAGCTGCTACCGCATGCGCGCTGCTATCTCACCGACGGCACCGTTGCAGCGGTTCACGGGCATGGACGACGACAGTTGATTCGCGACCGGCTCGGAAGCCCGATGCCTCTCCATTGCGTACCAGTTCCATTTGCTATTGATAGCTATCTAGAGTAAGATAAATGCTATCCTTCTTTTCCTCCCAATGCTGATCACGTGTGCGTCTCTGTGTGTTTTGGGGTGATTGTTTTAGTGCGTAGTTTTACATCCTTCCTTGAGCGGGTCATTGGACTTCGTTTCGTGTTCGTCGATTGTGGTCAAACGCTCAGTACGCGCTCGCCCGAGAGTGTTAGAGATAGAGAGAGAGTGTGAAGAGGTGAAAAATCTACCGAGCGATAGGGATAGGACTAGGTCAGAACGGCAAACGAGACCAACGGCAGCAACAAAACATCACGCAACCATCCATAGTACATCATTCACGGTCACTTGCTAACGAAAGGATAGAATGCGATGTCGTGCGCAACTCATAAAAATGCTTCCAACACACGCCGCGCTAAGCGTGTGAGGTTCAATCGGTGGAAAAGGATTAACAAAGTAAACAACAAGCTAGTCGTCCGCTGCTTAGAACGACCGGGTGGCGTGTAGTGTTCGAGTACACCGCTGGCACAACATTCATTGCGGATATGAATTTTCGTAGCTTTAGATTATTTCAATTTGCACGCTTATCTGCAATCGGCTCGATGCCACACATGAGATACCAATAAAGAGTCATGCGATTGCTTATCGAGAACTCTCCTCGCTCCGTAGACGTTGACGGATGTTAAATTACACCAACGCACAGAGTTGATAAGCCCAAACCCTCGTTCGGCAATGTTGTTTATTTCGAATGTTTGCACAACGTACTTCATTAACCCCCGGCGTTCGGGTCTCGTCATGCTAACACACTAACACCACTGGATCGTTCAGCGAGCGCTACTCAAGTTCAAAACCACAAACTAACCTAACCTTCACCTTCTCAGCTGTCTAAGGTAAATTTATGAAAAATTAAAACAAATCAGCATCGTGGTTCGAAACGTCAGCTCTCGGAGTTGCCTCTTCTTACCCTGCCATGGTTTGCATAGCTATCGCATGGAGTTGTATCAGACATAGGGCGCAAAACGAGTTTGCTACGCCGCTGTTGGATAATTGTGCGGCACACGTGCGGCAAGTGAAATAGTCGTTCGATGCAACACCGGTCGTGCAACTTTGACATCCAATCGGAGCGCGTTACGTTACGTTGTACTATTTAGGGTACATCAAAACTGTATAACCGAAGCTGAAGCCGTGAGCTGAACCCAGAATCGTATTAAAATTAACCACTATTGTAACAAGTGTTAAAACAAAATTCATCACTCACTGTTTTGCACTGTGTTTTGTTTTGGTTTGCCATCCAAGCCGTTTATAGTCTGGTCTTTGTATCGTTTGCACCTATCATGCAAATGCATTCTCATCCACCATAGCCAGCGACCGGTGAATATTAAAATTAAAACTTAAAAGCAATCTAATCGCGGTCGCCTGATCAGTGCTGCCTGGGTACCGTTCTCTCTCTCTCTCTCTCTCTCTCTCTCTCTCTCTCTCTATCTCTCTCTATCTCTCTCGCGCTTGTCGCTTGCACGTCGTGGTGTGGCAAATTTGGCTGCGGTCACGTTAGTGTAATTGAAAGCGTAATACGTCGCTCGTTCGCCGCCTGTCTGTATGTGCGTGGTATTGCGGCCGCTCGTCAAAAATCAAAACCGGACGGTAAAAACGTTAACAATATTAATGCTCGCCATCAGATAAGGAAGCGTTCGACGCTCCAACGCCTGCTCCCGGTTGGCGATTGAAGATTGTTGTTTCGACGTGCAAATGTCGATGTGAAGCTGCAGAATGACGTGAGAGGAACGCGCCAAAATAATCGGACACGCTCGGCCCGTGCGAAGGAAGTGAAACGAAAGTAAAGTGCGATCGTCTAAAAAGCGGGGGGACGCGCAATCCCCCCAAACACTGTGGTGCATAGTGGGCACAGATACGAATCATACCAACACGCGTCTTCCAAATCCCGTGATCAAACGGCTTCGCTCAAGTGTCCGCGCGCATTTAGCGTCATGCGATCGTGATGCGCACTGGTGGCAGTGATAATTTTTGCGTATTTCTGCAACTCTTGCGCGTACTTAGAGAACAGCACATTGGTGCAAGGTTAAAGCAGACCTTTGTACCGGTAGCTTTTGAATTTCGATTAGCATCGTTAGTGTAGGTACTCGTACGGACACACTGTAACAGCTGAGTGGAAATGGCTAGCTGATAATCATTCGCAGGTCGCCCGAACCCATGTTTATCGCGTGCTGCGGAAATGTTTATGATAAAAGTGAGCACTCGTTTGTGTATGTGTGAGTGTGTGTCCCACTTGTTGCGGCTTATACTCAAGCGCCAACAAACGCGTACGGTGAACGGTCTAAAAAGTGCCAGTGACGTTTGCCACGGTCCCGGTCGGTCAGCACACTGTTTACGTTTTTATTTTCGTTTGTGTTCCATTACTTTTGTTTATTTACATGTTGGTATGATCTGAGAGTCGGTGTTTTCGGAAAACAGAAGTAATGCGCTCATCCTACAATTTCCTGATGAATGCTGTCAAAGAGTTTGTGCAGCTTTCCGATCAAAAATACTGTAATTGTACGTTCTTTCTAAAACTCGGAACAAATGCTACAGTATCCCCACACTTGTGTATTACAAATAAAAAGGAAAAATAAGTTCGAATCGAATTTTACCGAACGGAAAAACCTGAAGTGGTTCTGTAAACAAGTTAGAGAAAAAAATGTTAACCAGTTTCTTCGTTTTGCGGCTCATAATTTCCAACACCCAACACACCTCCCCAATTCAACGTTTAATTTCCATCCTTTGGATCTATTTTCGTTCACCCGTTCGCTAAGGTCGCACGTCATAAGCAATCGAGTGCAAAGCCGTGGTTTTGTCCACGCACCATCCCATCCACGTACCTGCCCGGCGGTTGATGATTTAGATGAAATGAGGGGCTTTAGAATAAATCTAAACCGTAATGGTGGTCTAGCGGAAATTTCACGGTCTATAGCAATAATCCACTGGCCGTTTTCTGCTGGTGATATTTTCGGCCGGTCGAGAAATAAAAAAAAAATTGCTCCTTCCCTTTCGGAACGTCATTAACCGCGATGAACCGGAAGAACGGAATTCTTTCAACAAAATCTTTGCCATGGTTGGTGTATTTTCTTTGGTGTCCGGGCCATTTTATGAGATTGTTCGAAAAATTTTCCATTTCTAATGATGAGAAAGGAGTTTGTTTTAGTACAAAGTATATTAGAGGACTCAAGCAATGTTGAGAGATAGACAGAGATAGACCTTGAATGAGAGTTTCTAGTGAATCGAATGGGAGCTATAAAGAGATAGGATAGAAACGGAACGAGATCATCCGATCATGACCTTAGTTAAAAAGAATTTCAGATATTTAAAACTCTTTCGTTTTTCGTTTTCCGGGACGAGCCAAAAACGTGTGTTGTGAGAATGCTTACAATAAAATACTCTTTTGTCAACTTCTCTCCATGCAACAAAATCTGACACTTTCTTTAACCAATCGATTACAGTGTGGGCTTAGCAATTGCTGATATTTTCAGTCAACTGATTTCGATGTGATCCATGTGTATGTTACAACGTGTCGAATGTATTCATCCGTATTATTAACGACCACAGCGTGAGTTAAGGAGTGTTAAGCATAGATTTAAAAGCCCAATAACCAGGACGGATCAGCATTGGCAATGATATACGAACTGAACCTACCTGCAACGATGACGTTCGAACGATATTCCAGAACTATGCAAGAGCGGATAGAAGACGACATACTTTCGGGTGAGTAATGCTTATTTTATTTGTTTTTATGATATGTTCTGAAAGTTATCATTCATTAAAAAAGAAACAGTGAAATATTATTAACAAGTTCGTTAAATATTAAAGATCATTATAAGGGTTTACTTAGTAATGCTATAAAACTTGAAACAATTTCAAACATGCTATTCATATCTAAAATGGTTCAAAAACACTGAAGTTTGTATCAATTTAGCAAAAAAAAAAACATAAAGTTTTATTAAAATTATATTTTAGTATGCAATAATTGATTTACAAATTTTCCATAACTTTTATACATCACCGGCTTTGTTGCGGTTGGTTTTTAGTTCTAATTGCAAAGGTGCAAGGCTCTATGCATCATTAAAATGAAATATACACAAATTAGCACGACGCTAAAAAACGCTCAAACCCGTTTTTACCTTTTTAATTCAATTTATATTTAAATCAGATCAGAAAAGACCGTGCAGAATTTCCATACATCAATTGCCACATAAATAAAGTCATTACGCTAATGGACCAAACGATCGGAAAGGTGCACCAAGGTTACTGGCTTACCGTGCTGTTTTAACCTGCCCTTAAATCTTTATACTCATTCATCTATATTGCGAGAAAGTTGATTATGTCACGCGCACCTTTAGGTCGGCGAACGTGAACCAAGAAGGATTGCAACAATGGCAATCTAGACATTCACGTGCACGGCACGAAGGGAGTTGCAAAAATGTTACGGTACGGATGCAACGAGACTAGATCAAGTGTCCCCTTAAGCGCACCTTCGGCGAGATTGATTCAATTTGCGAAGCCAACTTGCCCGTTGTGGCGTGTGTGGGTACGTTTGTGCGCTGGAAAGAAAGATGCTAAAGCTACGTGATACGGTAGCGAAAAAGCCCTTCGATTACTGCCGAGCGGCAACGTTGCACATCATGCGAGACTCGCGCGCTTTTAACTTTGAATATTGTAGCACAGGAAGCTCTCTCATTTGCATAGGTAATACTAATTAGCCGCCGGCTGCTGATTATGATGGATGGAACTTGACGTAACGCATAAGAAGGTCTCATAATGTAAGGCCGCCTCGGGGGAAAAACGGGTTCTTACGGATAGGAACGCTCATTTGCAGAATTTGGTTGACAGCAGACAGGTTTAAATGTTGTATCCTGCTAAAGCTTAACCTAGTTGTTGCTACCACCGGGTGAATTGCAAACCTAAAAGCACAAATACTGGTGAGCCAGTACCATTGACGATATTTGTGTGTCTTGCGTGTTGTGGGCAGTATTTATATCACTATCACTATTAGATCAATAGTTCCAACTTTTTTTTGATAGTATTTCGTAGTACTACATGCACGTGCCTCAATACCATTCGCTTCCGTCTCCGGCTGGATAAATAATCATTCAACAGCAGTTATGAATGGGCAACCTATCGAATTCACCGTGCTGCCGTGACCGTGGCCTTGTAGACCAGCGACCTTAAAGTGACCTCATTGTGCCGGCTTCAGGATGAGGATTCCCTCACTGCGCTGTCACAGCCTGTTTCGAAGACATTTCGCATGTAGCTGATGCTAGACAACGCCAGTTTGTTTATCCTTTTCGCTACAGTGCTAGGGTTCTGGTTGTTGTAGCTGTAGGGATCAGCGCACAACAAACAAAATATTGTAGAAAAAGAACCAGAAAACGCAAAATACAATACACCCAAACTGCCCCGAGCACGTGTTGCTGGCGAAGTGCGCCTTTTGCACATTGCTCCAATCCACCGTGGGTACGACCCGCGGTTCTCACTGCGGCACGAACTGCGCAGGCGAACACTTTTCGTACAACACGAGCCCCAAGCCAGCAGCTCACCCAACAACAACCAGCGTGCAACAGTTTCTCGGTCTTGTCTGGCTCTCCGTTCGGTTCGGCCCGAACCTGTTTGCGTGGCGCCACATGTACTGTGAATCTATAAAAATTGTGCCCTTCGCGCCGGGATCCGCTCAGTCAGTGGTTGGATGTGGTGTTAGACGGTCCTTGCTGGTGTCTGTTTTTCTGGCCGGTGTTCGGCTGCCGGAAGTGTATCGAACTTGCCATTTGCGCGGGTAGGAACGCGTCGATGAGTCTAACTAACGCTCGTTGCCGTTGTTTGTGGCGCGGTTGTGTGGATGAGTTTCGTAATTGGAGCAGTACGCTGGTTCGGCTCGAGTGCACCAGTGCGGCACCAGTGTGCGGACAGCTTCACTGCGAACCGACGCGTTCAGGTGCACGGTGCACATTGTGCAGTATCATATCGCAAAATCCTTCACTTTAAACGGTTCTTATTTCTCGAGAGATATCTCCCGCTTGGCTCCAACACGTTCTCCGTGTGTTGGCCGAACTGGATTCATTTAGAAATTGTGCTTGTGTGCAACGCGCCCCAAAGTGCCAACAATGACTGACATGCTTTTCGTGCTGACTGTTTCATTCAAAAGCATATTTATAGCCATCATCATTTCACTGCCATTGTGAGGCGCCCTTGTTGGCCATTGTGCAGCATCGGAAAAGGGGCATACGGAATTTGGAATGCACATAAATTTCGCTTCCTATCCCTAACGCACGGGCTTTGGATACGTGGAAATACATTGTGCTCTTGCTGTTCCACCAACGACGCAGGTTCTTTGGAAGATAACGCTAGTGATAAAGTAAAAAGTAGCAAGTGATAAATATTCATCTTTCAATGGAGCATTATTATTGGATCAAGAGGAGCGAGTGTGCTTCAAGTTGTCGTGTCTTGGATGGTGTAGAACAAAAAAAAACACACACACAACAAACCAAAAATAGAATCAATATTGATTTCTCACGATCCTACGTGCTGGCAGAATGATTAGGAATATCTGTTACCGTGGTGATTACAAAAAGTGAATAATTGCTGTTCGATTCCGGTGTTATCGGTGTCCTCGTGTTGATAGGATAATTGCACCAAGCGCAATTACTTCCTTTGTGCCCGTGTACCAAATTGTAATAGTGCTAATCAAACAGCCCCTAGCAGGCGTGAGTGAATCTGCAAGTACAACTACATAATTGCTTTCGTCTATTCAGCCCTGACACTTGTCGATTTAATGGATTGATTGGTTTTAACGCTCAGTTTGCGCAACGTTCATTTAGGTGTTTCGGGGTTATAATTGTTTTGTGTATTTGGAAAATGGTAGGGAAAAAGTTGAATTGATTGTAATTTTTTTAAACGTTAAGCAACTTTACATTACATAACAATATTGTGTGAGTGAAAGTGCAATTTCGAATCGAAATCGAAATGTTAGTCTTTCCTTCCGTTTGTTACAACTTTACTCACAAACACACACGCGTGCGTTTTAAGTAGAGCACTACCGGCGTGGACGACGTGTGTAAATTTAATTAATGCAATGCACGCCGTGTAATTCCCTTTTCAAATGTCAATTGTTTTCAATGGAAGAAATTGAACTGGTAGTTACGGTAACTCACATGGTGCAGTGGAGTTTCAATTAAACGTGCCATTGATATTGTTCTGACTAGCAGCTGAGTCGGTGGTGATATGTTTTACAACAAATTGTTTTCATAAAAGTGTCATTCTATTATTGGCTTTCGTTTGTGCATTCCGATTTCAGTGTTTCCAGTACACAAAACTAAACAAAAGAAGAATGTGAAAGTGTAGTAAAAAACAGTGTTTTGCTATTTATAATCACAATAAGCTCAATCGTTTTTTTTACAAAAAGTATTATACGTGCAATTGCTGTGTGTGCAGTATTAAACAGCAAAGAGTGTTTGTTGTTCGTCATTCAGTACCAGTGCCAGTGATTCAATCCGATAGTGTGCAATGGATAAATTAGAAATAGAACCGAACGAGGATGACGACGATGACAAGGCAGAGGATGTTATTGCAGGTTAATCTAAATCATTCTTTCTGACATAACTTAAATTGGAAAAGCATTACTTCAAACTACCAACAATTCAGTTAAAAAATGGCAAACAATTGTATTAATAATCAAAAGGGTTTTCATGGTTAATTTAGCAATGTGGGACAACATATTGTTTGTACATTTTTCCCCGAAAGTTCGTTCCTTGGATCCTTGGGATAAGGGCAAAAAATATTATACCCCAGTAAAAAATCATACTACATTTGCTTGGAATCGACCAGCTCGAAAAACAGAAGCAAAATATACAAGCCGCTGGAGTAACTAACAAGCTATGCTTCATTTCAAAAGGTCCAATTTACATCTAATTATGCGTTCAATTTACCGACGCACTTAAAAGGGAAAGGCAATTACTAGACGGCGCAATCTATCTGGCTTTCTCGGGAAAATTTTCGCTCACCATTTCGGTAACGCTATTAATGGCCGAATGCGGTGCCAAAAATATGAACTCGTACAAGACCGACGTCTCAGTTTGCTCGAAAATGTGTCGTCCCCAGTCTAAAGATAACTTCTCCCTATTCACGATTTGTGGAGTGTTCACGTTTCGATAATTAATCATATAACTAGCGTTCGAGGGCATCGCGCCGCACATGATCTGCCCGTGTACCTGGAAATAGATTTGTTTTGATTTTAAGAGTGGGGAACATTTTCATCACCATTGCTAAATGCAAGTGTTCGAGTTTGCAACACATTTTGCGGTCGATTTAATTGATAAGGGGCTTTTTTTTCTCTTTGACGGGTAAGTCAAGGAAGCCATAAATGGACGGCCAAGAGCTCTCGTGGCTGGAGAGGCATGCTTGACTATTATAAGCATATTAATTGAAGCACATTGTTGGCCGGAACTGACTATTCTAACCAAGACTAAATTAGTAGTTTAAGTATTTTTGATGATATGGTTTAAAGGCTATGAAGCAACTTAACATAACAAACAAAAACACATAGCAATCATGTTATAATCTAAGATCTTTAAGCTCTCTCTTAGATAAACAAATAACAAGATAATCATTAAACGTCTGTTCTACAAAAAGCCTTTTAAAAGTTTCTTTTAGACTTAAAATATTCTTTGTACCGACTTTAAAAACTCTCTTCCTACCAACGTGTTTGCTACTAAAGAGACTCACACGAAAGCAGATAGTTTTTGTTGACCAAGATTTATTTGCATATTGTTTGAGGTAGGCAAACATGGAACGTTTGCATATTTGCTCTCGAGATTTGTGAATAATTAAAGACATTTGAAAGCACCAGCAAAAACCAGCCCTTATTTAGTCACTGAGGATTCAGGTGAACTGCATTCTAATCTGCTCTTGTGAGTCTGAAGATGTGTTCCTCGAGCAGAAAGCAAATAAAACAAGCAGTGTATGTTAATGTGGGCCGTACAGCGTTTCGCATGTAGTCGTTATGCTAAAATATAGTTCGAATATGAAATAAATTAAGTTTGGTTTAATTGAAATATTTTCACGTATTTCACGAATGCCATGTATTGAAGCATTTGTAATGTGGATGAGGAAAATGTATCGATCTAAAGGATTTTTCCTTTCATTAATATTGCATCAAACAGCCCTAAGGCATTGAGGTTCCTTTCATTGAATTTCAAAATGTACTTCTGATGTAGTTAATACATAATGTTTTACATATACTGTCCGAATTGCGCGCAAGGGTGCTGGCTGCCAACCGGTCATACTACAGCCTGAGGAAACTTCTCCACTCAAAATACCTGTCGCGACGGACGAAGCTGGGACTGTACAAAACCTTTATAGTCCCAGTACTCACATACGCCTCTGAGACATGGACTCTGTCCAAAACTGACGAAACCCTCTTAGCCGCGTTCGAGAGGAAGATGCTCAGAAGGATTTTTGGCCCCGTATGTGTGGAAGGACAATGGAGGAGCCGCTACAATGACGAGCTCTATGAGCTGTACGGTGATCTTACCATCGTGCAGCGAATTAGGCTCGCCAGGCTCCGGTGGGCTGGTCATGTCATGAGAATGGCACCGGGCGACCCAGCCCGTAAAGTCCTTTTAGGCCGTCCACATGGACAGAGGAGGCGTGGTAGGCCCAAACTGAGATGGAGTGATGGCGTAGATGCGTCCGCCAGAACGGCCGGGATATTGGATTGGCAGACGATGGCGCTAAACCGTGAGCGATATCGAGGATTGTTGCAGCAGGCCAAGGCCAAGCAAGTAGTCCGCAGTTATTCTATTTACAAAAAAAAACTTGGGGACACTTCAATATTGGTGTGATTTCAAAAGACACATGGACATTTGAAGGATACTGATGCTGAGCTTGGAATAACTGCTACTATTTTTTTTTTCATATACAACAATTTGGATAGCAACAGGAGATTTACATGTATTTTCCGTAAAACTAAAGCATTCAAATAATTCTTTAAAAGTTAAATATAGTATCGTCTTCAAGTGGTATTTATTAGCAATACGGCCAGGCCGTTCTGATTGAATAAAAAAAAGTGGTGTTTATTACAAGTCTTGTTTGGTTTTAAGTACGTCTTGCATTACCTCAATCACGCTATGATCTAAGAAATCTAAGAAATACTAAGAAGTATTTCATTTCATTAGAATAAGTATAAGAAAGCAAGAGGTCCCATTTTGGATGCAACAAAACTATAAATTAGAATGATTCTTTCACGCTTATTTATTCTTACGTTAAAGCCTCATTTCACAGAAATGCTCGAAACACCTAATTACCACCAATATACTAAACCAAAAATAGACCTGAACTGTCAATTATCGTTGCACTGACTGGGCAGAATCCTTGTGCACCTTCTTCAACCCAAACAAAACCTAATTCCTGGCGTACGCTGTTGAGTTCATCTCGTGCCAACCAATCAACCAACACTTTCATCATCATTAAACCGCAACCCACTATGATTGAAATAACATTAATCATTCAAAATTGATCTTCAGCAAACTCTCGGAACTGACGCTACAGTCGCCCTCAAAACGATGTCAAGCAAAAACGCAGCTACTTGAGTGCTGTTTCGGAAATGAAGTTCAACAAATATTGATGTTGCTCTCGGCTTCGAGAGCAATAAGAAGTGCTTCAATGAAAAACAGCGTGTCAGTTCGGGAAAGTTTCTGGTTTTACGATGAGAAAGTATTCCATGACACCGGTGGAAAAACTTTGTGCTCGCGGGAAAATTTCCACCGTTTTGTACTTCCAGTATTCTTTGCATTGTTATGATGTTGTTACCAGCTGCGCTTCACTGTTCTTGATGAGTTGGTTTTGAGCAAACACGTTTTTCGAAATCGTTTCAATGCGATTTGCTGAAAGAGCTTGGCAATTGTACTACTAAAGTCAAGAAGACATATTTTCTAACGTAATTGCTGTAAATATTACCTTCATTTAAAACAATTTTCTGCTGTTCTAATAAAACTTTCCTTAGCGCCACTCTAAAAACGATTCGTCTATCAGTAATTTGGTATCGAAATTGGGTTAAAATATATAAAGATGGGATAAACTTCATGCCTCACTAGAATGACTCTAACACAACAAGTGGTGTCAGCTAGATCGATAATAGCCCACATCATGTTTGTTCCTTGAAATTTCGGAAGCAACTTCGTAGTACCAGCGTGTTTATTAGGCTGTAACCATGTCATGTGGGTTTATTGATTTCTATATCTTCAGCCATGAACAGGTACAGCTATCCTGCAATGGTAAATAAGGGAATCAATTCATTATACATAGATTTAGGTGAGCTGTTTTTCTATGGCATCAAGTCAAATGTGATCGCAATTAAACACATTAAAGTAATTGACGAGACAAAGCTTATTAAACATGATGTGAACCAGCATAATCTAACTTTTGTGTTCTAGTTACAACCAGCTTTAAGCTTGTTTTATTCAAATTAAACCATATCAAAACAACGTCCGCAACGAAATTGATCGCAAATACTGCCAACAATCGAACGGACAAGATGCGCACAAAAAGTATGGATATTAACATTGGAAACTTATCCTTCACTTGAAGCATCTGAGGCAGAAAATTCATTTTTATTCATAACGACTTCCGGTCAGCCCGCCGAGCTCATGAATTGAGCGGATATTTCTCGTTGCACTTTTTTTTTTCTTCTTCTCTCTATCTCTGAAGGTCATTAAGGTTCAATCATGGGAAAGATATCCCATGGACAGATTGTCCATGCCGTAGCGTACAATATTTCATGCCGAACAGTTTCAGCTTTCCATTCATCGCAATGTCACTTTCACTTTGCTACTTCAATAGGCAATCTCGTTTCCAGTGCTTAAACAGGAACAGGAACGAAATGACATTTTCCGATAGCAATTTGGTCCATCCACTCAGTATTCAGGACCGTAGCTCATACCAGCCTCAAACTTTCACAGACACCCACCATAGAAGAGCATTTTTTTGTTCGCTTGATTCTCCGTTCGATTTCAAACTAACAAACATTTAAATTGAAATTCTCCGTTTCCTTCCGTTTCTATTCCGTCCAACAGAAAATTCCCATCTTGATGACCTCTACACAAGATATCGGCAACGACTTCGAAGATCGTTGTTTATCACCGGTCTGGGAATATCGATACTGTCCTGCATCACTTCCATCGTCCTGTGTGCGCTCCACGATGCGGTAAGGTGCCGGTTTTCATCCTTTTTTCCCCCCCTGCGTAAATCTCTCTATGTGTGTATGTTTGTGGCTGTGTTTGTGAATGTTTTACTGTAATAAGTCCCTTTGCACACAATTTCCCAAACCACTGCAATTCCACTCTTGGCATAATGACAGTAACGTCCTAAGCTCTCCTTTCCCTAATATCTGATAATCACGATAAACTATTTCCTTTCGCCCCACGTTGCACACTCTATCCTTTCCTATGCACCGTCCGAGCGATTCCTTTACAAGATGTGTATTGCTGACGATGTTCTATTTCTCTTTATCTATCTCTCCCTCTTTCTATTTCTTCCACTACTTGTCTGTATCGACTATTTGCTGTTTCTTTTCTTTTCTACTCATATGCTACCCACGTGCATGAACTATGTGTTTGTGTGTGTGTGTGATTGTAATCCTACGCGTCCATGTGCCCGTGCATCGTATGTAATTGTACTCATTTATATATGAAATCCAACTGCCATCTAATAACGTAACACACACACACACCCCAAACCTAAATCACTCTCAATCGATCGCACATCCTCTACACAAACTACATGGGAAAAAGAAAATTCGAGATCCAAATTGAAAACAGTTGATTTATAGATTCTGGCCGATCTAGCTCTGCTGGCCGGTGCATCGGCAGTGCTATGCGGGATCCTGGTGGCTTTACAATTCCCGGCAGTGATGAACTCGCCTCTGGCAGCGTTATCATTCGCGATCTTAACCACCGGAACGATTGGTGCCATCTCCACATTTGTCGGAACTCAACTCGCACCGTTGCCTCTGTTTGCGCTGATACTCGTAAGTATAAAGTATTAAGTAAGCTTTATCCTAATTTCATTCTTTCCATATCCGATTCATTGAATGTATACCAATTAAAATTTGATATGATTAATTCCAATATCATTCGCTTTCACTATGAAACAAAACAACTCAAACCTGCAATACAAAAATAATGATAGCTTTATATAACGTCCAGCACGTTGCAAACACAGGACATAATAGTGTCCATAATGTTTTATGTAATCGCATCGAGCTCACCTCTAGATCCTTTGTCATAACTGTTGTGTCCTCTGCATCGCCAGGCATGATAATGATGAAAATGTGAATAAGATCACAGTATTACGAGGCAAAGAATGAAAGCGACTAATTAGTCTAGCTGCAAACCTGGCACATGCGAAAGCCCCAAACAACCAGTACCAACCATGGCAGGTACAGTGTCAGCTTTAACAACTTCACTCGTATCAGTACTTCCACTCTCTCTCTCTCTCTCTCTCTTTCGGTTAATATGCAACACTTATCCATTACAAACATTTTCGCCATGTTCGCCCGCAGCATTTCATCTGTCATTTGCATACCCAATTCCGAATTCGTGTCATAAAGTGCTCCGGACTCGGCTCCGGCAGTACAGAACCATTTAACCGCTGTGTGTGTGTGTGTGTGTGGCCAAAGCAAGAGCACAACAAGCGCAGCAGGGTGTTAATTTTGTGTCTAGATCCAACGTATATCTTTTTCAAAGCACCGCATGAATATACATTTGCAGCTCAACTGTAACAGTAGCGCTCCGTTACATTGATGCTGGCGTTTTACAAAAACAGTACAACACAATCCCGTTCGCCGCAGGGTTCTAGTCTCCATAAACCGTAATATTTCATTTCTATCCTTAACCATTCCTTAAGAGACGGTCGGTACACTTCCAAATAGTCACAGAATGTTTTGTTTTTGTTTTACTATGCGAACTTCCAGGGAGTCCACACGATGCTACCAATTTCTTGGCCAGTATCGGTTGTGCTAGCCGTGCTGCTCTGCATCATCCACATCGGGTATCGCATCCTATCGCAGGTTCACGACTTTCCACCGACGTTCTTCCCGCAGCTGCTTGCGGAAACGGTGTTCCTTGCGTCGGCGTCCGTGTCCAGCCTCTACTACCGCATCATGTCCGATGCGGCGCACATCGACGCAGTGGACGGGACGCGGACGGGCATCGAGCAGCGGGTGAAGCTGGAATGTGAACGCGAGCAACAGGAGCAGCTCCTGCTGAGTGTCATACCGGCCTACATTGCGGCGGAGGTAAAGCGTAGCATCATGCTGAAGATGGCCGACGCCTGCCAGCGTGCCGGCGGCCAGACGCAGACCAGATTCCACGAAATGCACGTGCAGCGCCACAACAACGTGTCCATACTGTATGCGGACATCGTCAACTTTACGCCACTGTCCGAGCAGCTGACAGCGTCCGATCTGGTTAAGACACTAAATGAATTATTCGGACGATTTGATCAGATCGCACAAGTAAGTGTGTGTGGTGGTAGATATACTCAGTTTTCATCCGGATTTGAAATCATCTAACGAGAGTTCCTCGAACCTACACCATAATGCTTTATTGCCACTTAGCTTATTTGCCACTTAGCTTTTTCCTTATCGTTTTAGGAAAATCAATGTCTGAGGATAAAGATTCTTGGTGATTGTTACTATTGCGTGTCTGGGTTGCCCGTATCAAGACCACACCATGCAGCTAACTGTGTCAACATGGGGCTACAAATGATAGATGCAATACGGTGAGTCCTCATTTCGTACCGGGCTTCTGTTGTGCACACGACTACGGTGCAAAAATTAATCCTCAAAATAACTGATACTATCGATCGCTAGCATGCCACCGTACTAAATCAAATATAAAAACTTTAACGAACGTAAGCTTGTCACTAATTTCGAAAACTTGAACAGCTAACGACGAACGAAGCACGTGCATGACAATCTTGATTGTGTGCCTGCACAGGGATTATCTTTATCCACCCGGTAGAGTAAGTTTCCGGGGAAAAGGTTAAAAAATCGATTCCGTGTCATTCATTCACCCTGCACTTGTGACATTTCCACCTCATCGCAGTGGCGGTGTAACACGGGACCAAATTGAATTATGCCATGCGTCTAAACCATCAATCCTTCACGAAATCATATTTTCTATTCTGCTCCCGTGTGCAGATTCGTCCGGGAGGCGACCGGCTTCAATGTGGACATGCGAATCGGTATCCACACCGGTAACGTGCTGTGCGGTGTGCTGGGATTGCGGAAGTGGCAGTTCGACGTTTGGAGCGATGACGTGACCCTGGCCAACCATATGGAAAGTGGCGGCGTTGCCGGGTAAGAGAGAATAATCGTTGGCAGTTTCTACCGTTCTGTGTCGTCCCGTGTCGTCCCGATGACGACGACGATGATGACGACGTGAACCGTTTCCCGGGCCAACTTTCCAAGGGGTTTGCTGCCATGTTTTGCCCCCGGGAAAGGATTCCCGCACCCAACCCATTATTAACTTTGTTTTTCTTTCATTTTCCTAACACGGTTCCACCCCTTGGTTTGAACTCACACAACACACACACACACACAATACTATCTGCATCGGTTCAGCCGGGTCCACATCACAAAGGCAACGCTGGATTATCTAGGCGACATGTTTGAGGTGGAACCGGGCGGAGGTGCCTCTAGAGAGTCCTACTTGGCGGATCATAAAATTGAAACATATCTTATCGTGCCACCGAAGGTAAGTAACCTGCACGATGCTCCCTTTGCTTTATGTGTTAACTTGATGCGAAATAAAGAGTTTTCCATTTACGGTGCTCAGATTAAGTGGCTTCAAAGTTGTTGTCCTTTATATCTTAACGCCATGATTTACTATCATGGCTGAGGGGTCTATTCTACGTACGAGTGGTGGAGATCTTATGCTATTGGTAATGTTTTTCTCAACATTCGTCTGTTTTTTTGACGATTCTGTTTAGCTAAACCTTGTTGCAGTATTCACAAAATGTGTGAATTTTCAAAGTCAGTAAGGTATGAATGCTAAAGGACATAAAGTTTGCTGAAGGAACATACTCATTCAGCCATTTTGCAATAATCACTTACCCTTTAGGTGCGCAACAATTAAAACAGTTTTATGCGAACCTTTTTTAATTGGCATATCAAATCCTTCCAAGCTTTCCCAAAGACTCCAGAATCCTGAGCTTGATAACTCATCGCCTAAATACATGAGCTATGAATCCTCATTAGGATGACCGCTTCGCTGAAGCGAGAAATGGAACCCTAAACCTTGGGATTACTGTGATAGGCAAACAATTTCTACCTTTTGTCGCTACCCGGTTTTGAGCGCTTCAGGATGTTTCAACGATTGGCGAGCGGCTAATGAAATGAAATTTTCTGTTCCTTTCCCGGCTTTTGAACGAATCATAAACCTTGCCGCAGAAACCTGCAACCGATTTGGGTAAGCCAACGACCACCGACTCCCACACACCGACCTCGAACCTCGGCACGCCTTCCCCGACGGCGATGGTTCAAATCAACGAGCCCGAGCAGGAGCACCTGCTTCCGGTGCTGGAGCCTCCGAAAACGCCGAAAACTCCACGGACCCCCAAAACCCCGGACGACATGCGGCGCTCGCACACCTCCATCTCGCCCATCGCCATACCGGAGGAACAGGAACAACTGCTGCCACCATCTCCGGCCAATATTGCTTCCGGTGGGCATGGGCTGCTCCCACCGCCATCACCAAACTCCAAGCAAACCGTGCAAATTAACCCGCCCACCATTAACGAGGAGACGCTGGATAACGACGGTACCGGTGACGATGAGGCTGGCGAAGCGGACGAAGGAGAGCTAAGGAAGAAATCTTGCCTGACGCTTCCCGTCGAACCAATTACCACCAACGGACACCTTCCGGAGCGTGTCGGAAGTCGTAAGCTCTCCGTGCAAGGTACGACGCTGCTGATAGCAGTTTCTTTACTACAGCCAATCTTCCATTTACTGTTGTCTGCAGTAAAGGCAGCTAGAATGTCTGAAGAACAATATGGCTATTCCTTTACATTGGATTAGCTTTACGAACTGAGAACTGGTGAACGAAAAATGTTTGCTTCCAGAGTTCCAGAGATGTGTACTTTAAACCTAGTCACTTTGATATTTGTGGAGTTTTATCAACATTTATTAAATTTCCTATTTTAGAAAGTTAAGACAAAGAGAATTTTCAAATTTCAATAACTTCAATGTTGTTACGGAAAATTAACTACTCTATTTGAATTTAAAGCTGCATCTCTCTTATGAGATGTGTTGCTAAATTTGTGAACAAGTATATACGCATTCTCATACCCATATGCAAGCTCACTCACTCACGCAACGCTTTACCATTCTCCACAGGATTGATTGCTTTCGCCGAACGACGAAAATCGTCCAGTTCTATTTTTGGTGACATGCGCAAAATGTCAATTTCCAACATTGATTGTCTCCGGTCGCCCATGGTAGCGACACCAGGGGGGCCATTGGTACGCACACGCCCTTCGTCTAAGATGACTAAGTACGTCGAGTGCTGGGGTGCCGACAAACCGTTCGCCAACATCACCGACTCCAAGATGGCAAAGAACATTGGCTTGGCGGTAAGTAGTAAGGCGATGGCTAGACAGACCGAAACTTGTGCAATTCATGGTTTCCGCACCCATCATTACAGAGTATAGCGATGATCGAGTCCAATCTGCTGCCTGAAGATGGATACTGCGGTGAGTGCAAGTGCTGGGGCCCACCGAAAGAACTACAACCCGTCACAATGTGGTACAGGAATACGGCCCGCGAGACGCTGTTTCGTGCACAACCAGAGCCAACGTTTCGTTTTGATCTCATCTGCTCCTTCATTCTTTTCCTGACCATAGGACTGATTCAAATAATAGTATTTAAAAGGTGAGAACCGATTTTTTCTTACGTTGGGATCATTTTTAATCTCGATTAATTTCGCTTACTTTCATTCCACAATACTATTCGGCTTTGGCAGCAATGTAGTCGTTATTGGTTCACTCAGCGCAACAGCTGTAGCTTTAGGATTGTTTTTATACTTAAGCAACTACCAGATGTCGAACATTTCGCCGCCGGGCAACAACGGCCCAGGACAGGTCATAGCGGCCAGCCGCGGTCTTCGTTTAGCAATATTCCTCATCGCCACAGCACTCATTGCGAGCTGTGCCATTTTCAGTGTGGTAAGTATTGCGCCCAAAGCACAGCACGCTTGCCGAAGCACCAAACCGATGCTCACATCATTTTTGTGTTTTTGGCCCTTCTGGTTTCACTCTCGCTTCTCTCCTGGCAGATAAACTTCGACGATTTAGTTATAGCCGACATACATTTTGTGAACAACACCACCGAGGATATCATGTACGACGACCAGTTCGCTCCGGTTGCTCCGGTCTACCTCTACATGTGTGCCATCAGTCTCGCAGCTGTGTCCGCCTTTCTGAAAGCAGGCTTTCTTGTCAAGGGATTGCTGATGGCATTATTCGTTGCTATCCAGTCCTCGATCTTATGGACGAGCTCTCTGTTCGAGGCGTATGGGATATTGAGCAGTTCGTAAGTAGCATTCGTTCGATATAGCCATACCTTATCTAAATGATCTGTCCTGGTACTAAACGATAAGTTCTTAAGCTATCAAACTCCACAAACTGTGTTTTCCTGTGCTCCCACAGATGGCCCTTAGGATTCCAAGGCTTGCTGTTCCTGCTGCTGATAAGCGCCGTGTTGCACACACTCGATCGCCAGGGTGAATATGTCGCCCGGACCGATTTTCTGTGGAAAGCGAAGCTAAAGGTGGAACAGGAAGAGGTCGAAACTATGCGCGGAATCAATAAGGTAACTATTTAGTAGCCACAGGGACCATAAAAACTGTAAATTAATCGCGTTCCTGTGGATTCTCACATTCGTTCATCCGGAACGTACTGCCACCTCCCTTATCGTAACCGTCCGCTTATGTCTCACCGTTTGGTTGTTGTTTTTTCTCTTCGCCTTTCAACCACAATTTCTGCTCCCCCCCCGGTGCCTCCTCGAAACCGGGCGCTCCTTTTGCGCGCTGTGCACGATTTTTGCTCCACTTCACTGGCATGCTGTGAACGTGTTTCGGTCGAGTAGATTTTATTGGAAAACATATTGCCCGCACACGTCGCCCAGCACTTTCTCAAGAAGGAACGTGCCGTGCAGGAGCTTTACCACGAGAGTTACTCGTCTGTTGCGGTCATGTTTGCATCGATACCGAACTACAAGGAGTTCTACGACGAAACGGATGTGAACAAGCAAGGGCTCGAGTGCTTACGGTTGCTGAACGAGATTATCTGCGACTTTGACAAGCTGCTGCTCAAGCCTAAGTTCAGCGGTATCGAGAAGATAAAAACCATCGGAAGTACCTACATGATTGCATCCGGACTGCGCCCCGGCAAGGAGGAAGGTGCCACGGTAAGATCTTCCAGCCTTTTGAACCATACTGACTTGTACTCCCACAGCCGTTAAAAAGCGATATTACAATCGTACTCGAGCCGTGGAAGTGCTCTACATTTGTGTTTCCAATTCGATTTGTGTTTTTCGTGTATCCTGTTACTCGCTCATTTTTTTTTTTGTTGTTTACTGCATGAGCTATGAATAGAAAAGTCGCTAATATATTGTAGTTGAAGTTGAGCACTTAAATCTGTGTGGATGCAGCAATACCTTTCTTACACTGTGTGTCAATAGCACAATGCATCACAAGTGAGATTCTGGCAAACTTTAAGAATATCTAAGCAGTGCATGGCGCGATTGAGTACTGTTCTGATAACCTTGCTAGGGTTATCAAAAATCACAACATTTCCAATAACTTCAAAATCCTTGGAATCAATAATGTATATTTTTCAACCCGTTGTCGTCTTCTTTGGCCGGCAAAGGATCAATGTTTGTCTTTCTTGTTACTGGGCAGCTTTCGCTGATTTTATTGAATTAAACCCAAAATTTATCTATGTTTTATGTATGAAGCACTGAAGATTTTCTTCGCGGAATATCTTGTGTTACTCTTGTGTTACTCTAAAGTAAATCATATATTAACTCTCAACAATACACGTAGAAAGTAATGGCAAACAATATTAAACAACTGCTGCTACTTGCCACATAAATGCATAATGCTAATGAATTAATTCTTTTCAAATTATGACAATTACACCATCAAACTACGGGTATATCGTTTACCATTACTGTTTTACCGTAAGCCCCTAAATGAGCGTGCTATCGCTTCTGTGGCGTGTGGAACTTAAGAGATTCCCGGACCTTCAAAGTTTGCCCGATTCATCGAATATCTTTTCGGCCGCGGACCGAACCGCTACGCTACGGGCACAATATGCAGATTGCTTTATTTGTTCGGGTCCGTGCGTCCCGTGTCTACACATTTCTTTTCATTACTGAAATGTGTGTGTACGGCGATTTTGCCCAAGGAATTTCTTCAGCTAATTGAGAAATATCATCCAACGCATGTATTTCGGCTTAGCAAAAAGGTCGTCCATGAATAGGGCGCCGAGGCGTTCTATAAAACACTTAGAATTAATTTTATTTATGGTTGGCGTAACCAATCTCTATTAAAAGCGCATGAATCTTGCGTTTTCTACAGTATGTTTCAACCAAAGCTCATGGAACTTTGCTGAATGTGCTAAAAAGTCTCTAAATAGTCAAGTTATTTGAACGCCATTTATTTTCCACAGATTTAACTCACATTTTAACCTTTAATGTGCATTCAATTTTGAAAATGTTCTGTTCAAAACACTGGCAAATGACTAACACAGTAACGGTTGATTGAATTGTCCACACACTGAATACACCGCAGAAGGCGTTTGTTGTTTAACACTCACGAGTTGTTTGAATTGTTTACACTGTGTTTCTCCTCGTATACTAACTCACTTGTTTCCCGTTTCATGAATGTTCGTTTGTTTCTACACCCAACCCGGTAGAAAAATAATGAGCTGGTACGTATCACCACAGACTGCTGGAATGGTAGACCTTGTTAGACTTTTGATTTTCGCCATCACCATCACCGGACGCTAGCAAAACGTTGAAACAGCTAAATGACGTTCGGGAAGCACATCACCCAACTCCCAACACTGACGTCCCCATCACTCTGTAATGGAATCGAAGTGTTTCCCGTTTGCCGGTGCCCGGCTGCTAGCTTCCGGTGCATGGCGATGTTATTATACCATCAATTTTTATTCGTCCAACATCATGACCTATCGTTATTTTCGCCATTTTCGCTGCATTATGTGCGCTCCTTCGGAGCACTTTTTCAATTTGATTATTTTTCACCGTCCTTCAATCATTATCTTCTTCCATCCTACTGCTCTTCGCACTTGAAACAATGTGTTGTGTACCTTTTTGCGGTGCGACGGATCTTCCGGCTCCGGGATCTGGCCACAACATACGCGCGGGTTTTGTCGGAACAGGACGAGAAGCGTACCGAGGAGCATAACGTGGTAGTGCTGGTGGAATTTGCCATCGCTCTCATGACGGCACTGGATCAAATAAATCGTGAATCATTCCAACGATTCCGGCTGCGGATCGGACTCAACCACGGTCCAGTGATAGCTGGTGTCATTGGTGCCCAAAAGCCGCAGTACGACATCTGGAGCAACACGGTGAACGTGGCGTCGCGAATGGATTCGTGCGGTGTGATGGGCCGTGTGCAGGTAAGTGTGCCCACGCATAATGGCATAACTTTTAGGTTTATGTATCTGGTGACCTAAGAATGGTTGGGCGGGCGAGTCTTTAGAAGCACATGCTAACAAAAGATGAGTTTTAGCGGTTTATCATTGTGCAGGTTGTGCTTGGTGAGGATATATTGTAACACGTACAATAGATCATTACTTTGGGACATCTAAATGGCATGATGCAGCCTGTATTGTGCGTGGATGATAATGCCAAATGTTTAAATAAACTTGTCATGTGAAATATTCTTCAGGATAATCAATCTTTCTATACAACTTAATACAACAAGTATTCGGTTAGTTGTACATTTTTAACTAAAAAACGAGTTTAGACCGTAGTATTCAATCTTCATTAGATAAGGTTTCATGGTCATTAGATTGCTTTGTTTCATTATAAGACTAGCATCTCTTTTATTCTTCTTGGCATCAAGATATCCAAGATAATCACTAAGGATGTTCACAATTAAAATGTGGCGATGTTTTCTTTGAATTTTATCGTAATACTTTTGAGAGCTCAAGCGTTATGAGTTACTTGATGAACAGATACATAAAGGCCAGTTAAAGACAGGAAAAGCAAGGGCGTTAGATTGGCTTGTCTCAAAAGCTACCAAACCTGATAGCTTACAAACCCTCAAATAAGGTGGTTAAGCATCATACGGTATTCGTAAGGATGCAGACCGCAAAACAAATAAAGGTCTTCTGAACGCGTTCAAGTCGAGCGACATCCGACGCATTTACTGGGATTCAAATAATATAAGCATATTCTAGAGTCAATCGGTGGAACGATTTAAAGCACTCCGAGTAAATAAAAACTAATACTAGGTGCCGAATTGAACCTAGGCACTTATTTGCCTTTTAGATAATCTGATAATTTTTAAATGTTTAGCGAAGGTCAGTTTGCAATCCAACCAGACACCGATATTCTTGACAAACTGGACATAAATTTAGTTTAACTTGATAGACATAGTTTGGTAAATAAGAATAAAGCCAAGAAATTCTGTTGTCCTAAAGCCCAAGATTAGGCATGTTATTTAAAAGAATATCGTGAGGTAATCGCCCGAACCTAACCTTGAAGTCATTGTCAACTGAATCAACTTGGCAACACTTGATTCAGTGTTTTGAATGAAAAGGACAGATAACACACATCTAGAACATATTTAATTTTATGAACTACTGATTCGAAAATCATGCCAGTTTCGCATATCTTATTAATACAACAAAACAACAAGCAATTAGAGTCTACAATTAGAAATTTTGTAGTAAACATGTTCTTATATAAGGTCAAGTTCCTTTATCGGTAAACAATAGCGCAAACGTTATCAACTATCGCTAATCATTAGAAATTCCGTGACTATAGCTTAGTATCCTTTATTCACCTCACGTCAGCCAGTTGCCAAATATGTTCACCTAGCTTTGGCTAAGAGATACAATTTCGTTCTTTGCCATCATTTGAACAGAGACGAATTAGTCTAGAGACCAAGCAACTTTGGACAGGCCGGCGGTACATACGATAGCGGCGCCGGTCTGCATACAGTAGGACCTTGCTTCGAATCCCGTCCGGACCGCCTCCCGTAAGCAGGACTGACTATCCAGCGACGGATAAAACCAAGTCATAGAAAAAAAGAAATAGCAGGCCCAGATCTACTGAGGTTGTCAAGTCGGAAAAGAAGAAAAATCAACCTGCTTCATACAATCTAGTTAGACTAGTAATTAATTCAGTTTTGAAGGTTAGAGTAACTTTTACCCCATTTCATAAATCATCTTAAGAACATTAGTAATTGGACTAAACGGCTCATTTTGTTAATTACTAAATTTCCGTTATTACCCACATCATAGCTTCTTGCCTGCAGGCACACAATCCATCCGTACCATGTTGAGACCGACGCCACTATCACTTTGACTCCAGGAGCTTTAAAACAATATGTCTATTACGTCTCAAACTCGTCTTTTGGATAAAAAAGCAGCTAGGCGAATACTTGTAGGATTTGCTGTACACCTGTTTTAAATAGAAAAAAAATGTTCAAGTTACCAAAGAAATATTACTACAAAGAACAATTTAAAAGCTCTGAGCAGATGTCCTTTATTTATGAGATAAATTGAACTTATTCTTTGAAAAGTTAGAATGTATGTTTTCTTTTCCAAAATACTCTGACCCCAATCAACTACCAGCATATATACAACTGGTCCGACACATTGTTATCAGTGACAGTTTCTCATGCAAATGACATTTCCGGTTCTCTTTTTTCCAACTCCCAGGTGACTGAAAACACGGCCAAAGTCCTTATGGCAGCGGGCTATTCGTGCGATTGTCGGGGTCCGACTCATGTAAAAGGCAAAGGAATTCTAACGACATATTTCGTCAAAACACCATTCGATGAGCGTATTTAGATGAAGTACTAGTAACAAGTGTGCCAAAAGACAGTGTTGCAGCTTAAAGGCGAAACCATACACCAAAGACACATCCAGACACAGATTTATCGCCCCATGGTAAACAGTATTACGCGTAACAAACGATGATTGTAGAATTAGCAGTGAGCAAACGCAACTCTCTTCGTACTACTACTACTACTACTAGCCGTCATCGGGTTTTGTCGTTCATATCATGTACCTTGCATTGAAGCATTGAGGAGCACAGCCGTCATGTTTAATCGATATTGGTGAAATCGTTCAATCAACATTGGTGTAAGCGTTGCAATCCATTTGTGCAATAAATGTTTCACACAGGATACACATTTATACCTACCTGCCTACCTACACACCACCGAATAGCGCGTGCTTGTAAGCGAATAGTCTTTTAACTTTCGATATACATTTTACTACCGTACCGGAAATTGGTTTGAAGTGGTTGAAGTTTTTTGTTTCGTTTCGTTTTGCCCCCAAATAACCGTCGCACATAAATTCACAAAATACACCTCTACACGGTTCATGTAAATCGTTAAGAATTTCGCGAAACAAATGTTTTCTTACATCGCTTCAATTCCCTCCTATCTGATGCCAAAAATAATAAATTTATCCTTTACAAAAGGTCCGGTGTTGTATTGTAAAGTTACGGCAGTATGCCACGTCCTATTGTTCATTAATTCACTAAATGTCGTCGGCCGAAAGAAACACTCGTGACGCTCTCCATCATGCCAACATTCTATTACGCCAATTTTATCATTCCACACCGAAAAACCCGACAGTGCAGTAATATATTTCGCTCATCTTAAAGACAAAGTGGATCCATTATGCGCCCAGTCTATTACCTGCAAAAAACGACGATGTTCCTAAAGGGCATAACAATGTCAAGGGAATTCTACTTGTGGCAATATCTTGAACGATAAGGGATGAGACGGCATTACCTTTTATGAGGGAAGGTTTGATGGTAGCGAAGGAAAGCATAAAACATATAGAACTCACCGGTTACTAGCTAAAACCCAATGTATGGGACTATTTACTCACGCAACCTCTATGCCATCAACCAGCCCTGGATGAAAGATCTAAGCAATATTTTTCACAATTTTCACAGCACAAAAACTCTGTCATCTTAACGCAAACAACAACAAAACACAAAACAACACTCTCTCGACTGTAGCGAGTCGAGATCATACTGCAGTTGACTACTATTTCCACCTAGTGTAGCTCCCGCATACTCACACACCTGTTACACACCGTTTCTGTCGGATGCATGCGAAGAATATTTGAGTGGTTTCGAAGTGAATACAGTGTACCGAATGGTGCCGTACGATAAAACCGCCCACACTATGTGCAAAAAGAAATACGATTACCCTCTTAGCCATCGGCGAAAACGGCTCCGGGTTTCCCGCTCCCTGAACCTTTTGTCTGCTATCCACCACCACTTAAACCTCAGCTTAGGAAAGCCCGGCCGAAAGACAATGTGTATGAAACCATTATCAACTTAGCCAAGTACTACAGCCACCGGTTGACCCATCCCACCTCATAAATGACAATATATTCCGATTGCGCTGCAAAAAGAGTAAACATCATCAGGCCGACGATTCAGTGTTACATTTGCCCACTCACCTTTGCTTTCGAAACTTTACCTACTTCAGCTCAGGGTTTGATTGCGTATGGGGTGCGTTATATTTCGTGGGATGTTTTGTTCTCCTTTATTTCGTGTGATATCACAATCCCAAACAAAGATTTTGGGATGTTAAAAAAAAAGGTAAATTACGATTCGTTTTATTATTCCAAATGACATGTGCTAAATAAAAGTGATAAGAATGGTGATTGCTATTTGTATTACCCAAGAATCATGAAGCTTTTGCTTTATCAAAACAGGCGAATTGAAAGTGATGGTAAATAATATTCTATCCATGTTTTATGTTTAACCACGCTATCGAATTTCATTAAAACTTTCTTCACAGAATTCCAATTTCTCACCCGCAGCACACACACACAAAATCCAACGTGCGTAACGGATAGATCGCATAACTTTATTCCTACATTTCAACAACGTCATTGTAAATCACGTAGTCGTCACTTTACGATTGACACTTCCGATCCAATTCCAATCATAAAGTTCACCACGGTTTTCATGATGATTGTATTAGCAGCATCGATGAACCGTTAAAGAACCACGAACTTCATTCTTTGCCGCGTGACCTTTTACAGTTTATTTTTAAACATTCAAGTAGACACTCTATGGTACGGCTGAAGTTTAAGTATGTTAGCAATAACTTTTGTGCGATGTGATAATCATTAATTTATTTTGTATATCATGCTTTTACGCTAAGAATAAATTAATTATTTCTTTTCTGACAGGATTAAGATGTACTCATCAAAGATAAAACAATTGAAACTTTCCTTTCCTAAAATTACACATTTTTTGTTAAAATCATTATCTAATCGTTCCCATACCACAGTCATTACATCCCACTTTAAGAATCTAATACTAAAAAGAACCTTATAAAAATGTTGCCTTATGATTGGAATCTTGGCATCAACTAACCTACATACAAGTAGAAATATAAGCTAGAGTAGGCTAGTAAGTATAGGATAGTTACGGTGTTGAAAAGAAGGTGATTTTGCAGCAACTCTAACTATCATTTATTGATTTTAAAGTCACATATGGCAGCAAAACCAAGGTAAAACTGTAAGACGTAGTGAGCTTATTTGGAATCCCGGCCAAGCTTACCAGGCTTGTAAGAATGATAATGACCTACATTACATAGTTGGAGATAAGTTGGATGCAAAATTGCATGTCTCCTTTCAATCTGGCACTAGAGAAGGTCTTCCGTGACTTGGATGAGGAAACTTCGAGACCCATCTTCTATATGTCAACCCAGATCGTGGCATACGCTGGCGACATAGACATCAGTAGTTTCAGACTTTCCTGCGTAACACAAGTCTATCAATGGATCGAACAGGTGCCACTGAAGTTCGGATTATAGTTGTAGAAGCCACTTCAATTACGAGTTCTTGCACCAGATTTAGACTATCCAAGTGTTGATACTATGATCATGTCATGAGAATGGCACCAGGCGATCCAGTCCGTAAAGTACGTTGGTAAACACATGGGTAGAAGAGGCGTGGTAGGCTCAAAATGAGGACTGCGATGCGGTTATAGGTTTATAACTACGTAAGTAAATAAGTTCCTATTATGATATGTGGATTGATTTTATTTCGTAATCCAAATAATCAATGTTTAAATGGACTACTTTCATACTCATTAAAAAATGAACAAAACCAATATTTTAAGAAGCACTGGGCGCCTCCATCACCGTACACATTAACAGAAACTGTCTGAATATTGCAAAAAAAAATAATAAAACGTTTCAAAAAGAAAACGTGAGAACTAAGCAAATAAATTTCGTCTGTAATGTCCATTTCTATCTATCTACCTGTTTGATAACCGCAACCTAACCGAGATGCCATTCTAAAACGACCGGCGGCAAATTACTTGTAAACTTTTTATACTAATGCTAGTCTGATGAGGGTGACCACATGAAATGATTTTTGTTAATAGTGAATCAATACTTTCCAACATGACTGTTGTTATAACTGTGTTTTTTTTTTATTTGCCACTTCTGAACAATTTTTTTACTGGCTCTTCTCGTTATTTTCAGCATCACCGTGTTATCGTTAATTTGCTTGTATTAAGTCCTTAAGCTATTTAAAATTGCTGTCATAACCTTAATCCGCAAAATTTATTCTATTTACTATAGTGACCGCTTTCATTACTATAAAATCAACCTTATACAGCCCCGATACTACCAGCCAGAGCTTGGCGTAGACGAACCGCACTTGCTTATGGGAAAACTTTTGCCCAAACTATTCGTCCTCGGAGAATGTGCAAAGTTTTGCTTTTCAATTTTCATGTCACTTACATCCAAGAACACCCGACCGCGGTGGTGAACTGTACGAAAGGTAATATGGGAGGAAACTTTCTACCACGCAAAATATCCTTTGCTGGTGATGTAACATTGTCAATGAGCTTTCACTTTGTCTTTCAATTTACGTTAAACTTTTTTTGCGGGAAACATCCACGGACAACGGAAACGTGAAGTCTTAGAGCAAATAACTGACTCCAGAGGAAATGTTAATGTATTTATCATTTTACTGCAATAATTATCAGAGTACTACCACTTCGTAGTTGATTCTTTGTGGCAAACTTTTGTTTCAGATTATTCCGATACAGTAACAACATTAGCCTGCTACACTAATTAGAGATTAGAAAACTTCTTATTGCAAATAGATTTATGGAAGTTTGGGAAGTTTATTACAAGATACTGGGACAAGATATAACAATAATTAGATTTAGAATGCTTAGAATATCAAACTTTATTATTGTTTTAACAGATAAAGACTCTTATTTTATGACCTGAACAGCACTGTATATCTTGTAAACAGCTAATGTAGCTCAAAGAAAAGGATTGATGCATATACCAACTAAAATTATCTTTTTTTATCTAAAGTGTATATAAAAGTGTTGTAAAAACAAGTGTATGTAAAACCTGTTTTTAAGATTTTTGAATTCAATATCTACACATGGACCATTGATTTCATGGACGTTGTTTCTCAACTTTCGCTACACTTTTTAAATATTTTCTGTAATCTTTCATACATCTTAACGTATGTTTAGCTAGCAATACGGCCAGGCCGTTCTATACGAATAAAAAAAAAACGTATATTAAGCCTGTTATTATTCTTATGTATTATTTTAAGAGCATTGCACAAAAAGATCTACATACTTATCAATAAACGTCCTATATCGTAATGAAGTTAATAAATAACATTAAATGTAACATCATTTAATCATCTTAACCAAAGTTCTTAACTATTTTAATGAAAGATCAACAAGTTTTTGGAACGTTTGCACTAATTAGAGCATAATTGGAATTAAGATTTCCTTATTCTACTAAGCTTCCTCAAGTTTATCTTTTCCAGAATCGACAGGGCGTCAATAGGACCGCAAGGCACTGTGCCATCTTTCTCAAGCAAAAACAAGAGATGAGTTAACGCAGTAAAAGCAAGCTTACGAAGAACTGATTCCAGCTCGTGCACAAGATGCATGTAAATTTTGAAGCATGTCCGGCAAAATGTAAGGATTGAACACTAAACCGATCCTTGAATAATACATAATTTAATAATTACCAATAAGCGTAGGCCTTAAAACACATTTGTACTGGACATAGAACAATCTGCTATGCCACTATTAGAATTCTTGCAAATTATTTTTATTTAACAACATGTTGTTTTCTTAACGAAAGAAACGCCATCCAGTATATGTAACTAGTCAAGTTATTAGAAACCGATATCAGATGCAATGAGATGTGCGATTTGCATATCGTTTTCATATTTTGCTCTATTTCGATTAAAAACCCCCGATTTTCTGCAGACAAGTCATTTGCATGAACCCACGGTATGCTATGGGTATGCAAAACAGTCAAGATTGTTCAACGACCACTATTTGCTCACAATCAATTTGCCTTTCACGGTAAATTGACTATTAGTTCTCGTGATCTGTGGGCGGTGCAAATGGCTTTTATAGTTCTCCATTACCGGATAGGTCGAATCGATTCTAAGCCGAATCAATCACAGCGTGATCCGAAACCAATGGTTAAAGTTCGTACAAATGTTCGCTTGATTACTGCCTCATCGATGCTGGGTATTCAGACCGTAATGAACTGACTTTGATAGGCAGGAACGATCTGTGCTTAACAATGATCCATGTACGGCATAGGGTAAATCAAATGATGAATTCACTATCATGTAGTACACTCATGTTTAGTTACCAGTTGTAAAATACACTGTTTTGCAACAATTAAAATTATATTTTTTTGGGTATTTTTTTATCATTCAAAACATTCACAACAACAAAACAAATCAAACTCAAAATTATTATGGCATACAATATAGCAAACAACTCTCTGGAATGATACAGACTGGTGCTTAATTATTATAAGGTTTTCATAAAGATCAAATTAAGATTTAAGCGCTGCATATACGCTTAATCGTATAATGCATATTATTACGGAGACACTGCTTACCTATGTAATACATTATAGATAACCATTCGATGCAGAGGTATACTAAGTATTAGCTACGTAAGCGTTATGATAGTCCGTTAGATTAAGGATGTATTAGTATTAATATTGTTATAAGTTTTAGTCAGTAAGCGGCATAGGTTAAGATAGAAATAAAAGTAGTTGTATTCCAACCAGCACAAAGGAGTATAGTTATATGTATAGATACCAAAGATGTCCTCAAGGAAACTCAAGCACTTATAATCCCTTGGTCTTGATGGCATCCTTGTTTCTGTTTTGAAAAGTTGTTCCTCTGTGCCAGCACTCCATATTGTTAAACTATTCCGTCCGTCTCTGAATTCAAATACCTTTTCAAAAATTCTATACGCCAACATTGGCTCATTTCTAATTGTAAGAAATTTAATCCATAGGATGTCCCTAAAAATCGTAGAATCGCCCTACTGTGTGCTCTTTCCAAGATGTTCATAACATTTAATAGTTCTTCTCATCCGTTGGTGCTCCAAAAATGTTCTGATTTAGGTCTCAATAGTTCCCTTATGATCTGCTTGTTTTCTTTTCTTAGTTGTTGCACCTTACAGGTTACCTCTTCTCTCTCCGGCAAAAGTATTCCTCAATTTTTTTTTCCTATGTTCTCTATTGTTGTTTTGTTCATCAATTATGTGTATACTGTCTTACCTGGCAACTATTTTTTTTTTTACTGTTGTGCAAAGCGGATGAAAAATGTCCTCGACATCTCTTCGTTTAGCATCTCTACAGCTCATTGTAGATTGTTTTTTCTCTCAGTGTTTCGTACTTTGCGATTTACAATTTTTTTATGCTTTTTTCTCGAAGTTTCCTGATAAATGTAATGTTAATTCATTTACACGTTAATATTTTCCATAATATTTCCCTATTGCCACACTAATGCACAAGTGTCTTGAGATTCGTTAATCAAGGATCTCGGCGTCTGACTCGACCGAAGTCCAGGAACTTGAAATTAGCAGAAACTTTAACAATCAAGGTGCTCTATAGTTCATTGTTCATGTCGAGACTACTGTTCAGTCGTTTACAAAGGTCCTTTCCCTGGTTTGTTTTTTGTAAAGTTCCCGATAATCATTCGAGGTCAGGTGTCGTATTTTGGGCCTAGAAACTTAGAAAGCTTGTTTGATTATCACCTTTCCCTATCATGGTATTGTGTCCATGACCGATGTCCGGCTATCTAACTCACTCTCTCTCTCTCTCTCATCCTTCAGCTAGTAATGCATAATTTCTAGTAGTTATTCATTGGTTAAAATCTTTAGCCTACTTGTTGCATATAGTATTCAGTTAGATATAAGCATAGTTTGTGAGGCAAAAGAGCAATTAAACTTATACAAATAAAAAAAAACAATCATTATAATAATATATATAATCCTGATCAAAAATATACTAAAATAAGTCCAAATGTATGCAATTTTCTACTAACATAAACACACTATATGATATAAAATCAAACAATTCGACCCGAACAGCAGTGAATCATAAATCATCCTAACACTAAAAGCTTTCTGTTACCTTTTGTATATAGATCAAACAGGGAAGCAGCCCTAAGGAAGGAGTGTTCTGAACACATTCTTCCATTTTATGAATCTGACTTCATATCGCTTCCCAACAATTGTAGTATAAGCTCTTCGTCAAATCCACCAGGGAACCAGGTACCTCATTGAAAGATGTCAAGAATTTAAACTGACAGTGAGCAAGACTCCTCTAGGACACGATCGACCCAACAATCGTTCGAATACCGCGCGTGAAGCTTTTGCCGTACACAAGCACAAGCGAATCGCAAGGGTCAACCCGACCCAGGGCTGAATTCGTACCGGTTGACGATTCACGCTCCCCAGATAATGTTAGGCTGTATCAACAAAACAATATCAGTATCTTAGCTACGAATTTATTTATATAAACCTGGGCCACGAAGCTCTCCGGTGCTGGTGACACATGAAACAGCTATCATATCCCTCGTTCCTTTGTATGGGAGTTGAAAGACGAGGCAGTGGTGGATAGGAAGCATAAAGTATATCAACCTGTATAGCTTCCCGTATCTGTTCCAAAGCTTTGGCCTCGTACAATCGATCAGATCAGTCGACGGCCAGAATTCCACTCGAATAGACCAAATCGTTCGAAAGCGCGAGTGTCTGGAAAAGAGAGAATAATTGGGTTGAAAGCTTGCTATCTTGAATAATTATTATATTGTGAAATGTTTATATGAAGTGATTGTGATATTATATAAAATTTGAATCTGTGTTAATGAGTTTATTAGTTGTGTGATAAATGAAAGTTAAAACATAATATATTTCAAAGGTGTGTTTTACAAAGAATCAGATAATGGTTTACTTTATTAAAGTGAATCTTGAAAAGCAATATGAAAGCAATTTTAAAGAGAAAATGTGCATGTCGTTGCTGCTGTTAATCGTTGATCAAAGTGCAAATATGATAGTTTCTACAATTTCAAGTGTGAATACATTCATTTATAAAGAGAATAATACAAAAGAGAGATTAAAGAGCAGGTTTAGAGTGAAGTGATAGTTATTGTGAAGCATATCTTCTTGTGTTCTTGTGGATTACTCAACGCTGCCCTACATTCGGAATAATTTCTTCTCCCTAAAATACCCATCATCATGACCATCCGAAACTATTGCGCATTATTCGTGTTACCAGCGACACACTAACCAGAAAACTTATCGATTGAATTATTTATAGCAATGTTCTGGAGGAAAACGGTACGGACTCAACTGACAAATAGTGTTGCGTGGCAAAATTTTGAAGCACAGCCCTTTAATGGCGCAGTTTCTAATCCGTTATGCTAATATTGTGCTTCCTCATAACGTGCCCTACGATTTCAGAATTCAACACACAAATACAAAACTGGGGCTTGGTTCAAGCTATAGCTTGATCGCGTGTCACAATTTTTCGAAACCTAAAAGAAACATTACACGCCGGAGGACAGACTATTAACCCTGAAACTAAGACAGAACACGCGATAGCACAATTCGGCCGGCAACAAGTTAGCACGAGATGTATTGCAATGGTAGAGCATGTTAGCAGCTGTTCTGTTTTGTTGACTCGAAATGACAAAAAAATGGTGACTTTAATTGATTGTTGAGTCCATCCGTGTATTTGGTAGAATGTTTAATTGCTTAACACTTCTGGATTGAGTAGTATGGGAATCCCATAGGAAGTATGGGAGCGCTTTTATGCGATGAACGGAATAAAAACAACAATTTTTTTTATTATACGAAGAGGTACTAAGTTGAATTCGATATATTTTCAATTTGATCAATTCATTTTCGTTACAACCAACGATTGTAATGTAATCCATACTGTCATTTTAAAAGCGAAGTTGAAATTTAAATCCTCTATCGCTTGCTAAAGGAATATGGTGCAATAAAAAAGCTACGGTGCACTCCTTTATTTATATTTATTTATTTTTAAATATTTAAACCAGCAAGTATACTGGCTTTATGGCATATGCCTTATTAAGCAAACCAAAATTCATTAATCATTTAGTTACAGCAACATAGAATCCTGATTAGTAGGACTCATGTGCACAAATCCAGGAACAGTAATGAAAAAATCACGGAAAGGAAAATCATACTCAGCGCCAAACAAGAACTGTGTTTATCAGTGTTTAAAACTCTATCAACCGTAATGTTTATCCATGGAGCGTGGTGTGGAAAAGTGAACTGTGAACACATTATAAACCAGTGATATGTGGCTATATCGTAGTGATGTGAAGAATCCATCATTTTATTATAGTTGAATTGACATTTTAAATTGCACGTAGTTCGGAATCAAATAAAGTATCAACAATCCCATGTTTAACAATATTCTATGTTTCTAAAATATGGAGATAACTTTAGTATACGGTCTAGAGACAGTGTTTCGAAATTTTAAAAAGTTTGTTTTAAATGACCCACTATTACATTGGGAATGCAAATTTAAGTAAATAATATAACCCATCTAAGTTCTTCCTATACGACATTCCGGTAAAAGAACTCTAGCGTCTATTCAGTTTTGGGTATAATCAAGGCAAGGAAGACAGTAATGGCAGGTTAAGTTGTTTTGAAGTTGTCAAGCCAAAGAAAACGAAACCAATACCGTGAACCTATTTTATTAAAGTAAAAAACTCAAATACAGAATTTCCTGCTATGGCGGAGAGTCGTCGTAAACGAACTGATGTGAATTAACACAGGCAAATGAATAAATATGAATAGTAAGGTTAAGTGCCATGTCACTGAATTTCTAAGTGAATCAATGTTTCAAAATTTCTATCTAAAAACATGCTCATCATAACATATCACTATTGATTCTCGTTATTCTATTCTTATTAATAGAAGCATTAAAAGATTGCTATCGTAGTACATGTGATACTTTTGGATACATACGATGAACGTGTTCTTAATGAAACATAGTGCTTGTTGACAATCATGGTGCCAATACATGTACAACCCCAACACAACAGGCAGGCAATATCGCTTCGTTTGCCATGGTTGGTTTTTCTGGGAGCAGTTGTTGTTGATGAAACTACTATGGCGCACGCTATCAACGAAAATGTGACGGATTTAACGGCACAAAATAACTAAAATAGCTAGAATATGAACGATGGTATCTTTTTTGATGAAAATAAACCATCGCACAGTTCAAGAGCTAGCCAGGAACAAGAAGAGTCGTTCCATTGAGAGTCGACGACCTTGGATGCTTGTTCACCAGACTTGACGCCTTACAACTAACAAGTGTTTGCATCGATGGGTCACGCACTTTGCGAACAGTGCTTTAGCACATATGAAGAAGTCAAAAAGTTGCGCGATGGCTCTGAAGAAGAGTAAACGAAATGTTTTTTTTTAGCAAAGTATCGTAAAATGTGTGTTGAACGAGGACAGCTAGTCTGAAGAATTAATGTACGACCAGTTTTGCACTATAATCTTTAAAACATGTGAAGAAATATTTTGTTAAACTAAGTAATCTAACAACTGTATAGAAATATACACTGAAGCTCTATATAAAAAGAAATAATAACTCAATGCAATGACTGATTACATTATGACAACCATGTACATTTTCTCTTACTCTAGTCTACGCAGGGCGTATAAGCTTCGGGGAGCAAAAGTGTACAACAGACATTTAATCATTCCTTGACATTCTTATGCAACGATTAACTCAATTTGTTCTTCTCATTCCAATGCGACGCACACAGCTGCTTAAATAATATCATTACGTACCACATCTGGGCAGCATGGAAGGAGCCGGAGGAAGTAGCAACTCGGATCCGCGATTCGAGTTTCTTGGCTCATTTGTCCAGAAGACGCTCAAGCTGAAACCAGAAAAATGGCACCGATTAGTAACACTGTACGGATGGCACACACCGTTTGTTGTGTGTGCTTTGCTAGTTACAATTGCTTACCCCGTAATCCTACGTAACTTATCGCTTTATTTCCCATGTACTTTCCACATCGCCGCGGGATCGATTGCCCATTGGACAGAGAGGAGCACAAGGCAGTTCTGAAGGAATTCTTTGACAATGCACAGACTGTCGTTATGATTATTATACTCACACCATCCGCACAGTTGATTCCACTTGTGAGCTTTCCCATACAGCAACTGAAAAACAAAGGTAAAACCATACTATACGGTCGCGACAAAACAGATCGCTTACCAATGCTGTTTGTGGTTTTTTGTGCAGGTGTTTACTTCGTGAAGAAAAATCCAATCGATGTTCCGCGCGACGGCTGCAAGGATGTGCTGGTCGTGGGTGATCTGGCAACGCGAACCATCGACCAGCTGTCCTGTCTGGTCGATGAGGTATTCGTTCCCCTGCTTTCGAACTCCGATAACCATCTCGGCTGGCCGGAAATGGTAGCACAAGACGTACAAAAGCAAGTTCACAGTCTTAAGAGCACGGTTTATCAAGTTCAGGGTCAAGTTAGTGGACAGACCGTTCTACCAATGCCCGTAGGAGTTGATAAATGTGTGCAGACGGCCAAAGAACTAGTTGTCAACTCAGAATGTTCGATTAATCTCTACCTTAAGAGTGCAATCGAAGGTGTTGTCATCAAATGGGCCACGCACGCGAATGTTGTCATGCTCGAGTCGAGTGCGAACGCATTTAATGGCGGCCAAAATCCGGTCCCATCCGTCGGTAATGATGCTTACTTGTAGCATTTTTTTTAATTGAAAATGGTAACATTAATCAATACACATATTTTTCTTTACTGTAGAAATCAATTTTTGGAACAATCGCTTGAAAAACTTAACCTACATCTATGAGCAGCTGCGGCACGAGCGTATCCGTAGTATGGCGCTGATCCTAGAGTACACGGATAGTGCATACTATCCTTGCTTTAAAACTCTATTCAAAAACGTTGTAACAGGTTAGTCACAGTTCTTTGAAAAGATCGTACTGTTCACTGCAAATATGTGATATTTTTATACAGCGTTGGCGGAGGCACGAGACATTACACTTTACTTGAATCCACTGACTAGACACTTCCAGCAACTAGAGGACACCGAGTTTTCCGAGTGCAAGGTTTTGCTAAAGCCACTCCTACACGTAGTTTGTTTGATTTGGTCAAACTCTTTATATTATTGTCACTCGGCGAAATTGATTGGTGAGCTAGAACGGGAGATTAATAATATTAGAGGTGGTTATATTTATATATTTTGTGTGTTTCCTTTCACTCTAGTTCTCCTTCGCCAAATATGCAATTTAATCATCCAACAGGTAACTTTACCATCCTACGCAGTCGCCGGTTCAATACTTTCTTGAAACACTGTTTCACTTACTGTACTTCTAATTTATTTATTTCACACAGGCTAAACGCTTCCTTGATCCATCTTCCATCTTTCATACTGATATCGACGAGGCGATGCAGCGCATATCGTTGTCAATACAGATTCTCAAATATTTTCGCACGGTTTATGATGAGTATAAAGATAATATTGCACCTTTCTTTCAAGAGCGCCCCGTCGTTAACTGGACCTTCCATCCGAATGCCGTGTTCGAGCGGTACAATGCATTTCTCGATCGATTGTTTACCATTCAGTGGTTTTTCAACACTGTCATTGAGTTTCTCAAGCTGGAAAAGGTAGAAATCGGCGGGCTCAAGGGACGAGCATTAAGTGCGCGCATTACGGGAGTGTCGGTTGAGTTCAACCAGTGCTTTTCACTGTTTGCATCGAAAACGTACGATGTGCTTGATCCGGATGATCCCACCTTTAAGGAAGATTTTCTCAAGTTCCAGGACCGTATCTTGGAGCTCGATCTCAAGCTTGCGGCAATTTTATGTCAAGCTTTCGATGATTGTCATAATCTGGAAAGCGTCTTCAAGGTAATGTGTTGAATTGACTCGAGGTAACGCAATTGTCGCCGTTAATATTCAATGACTATTTTTCAGCTAATAAGCATCGTAGGAACTGTTCTGGATCGACCTAAAATTAAAGAAGAGTTTACCAACAAATACAGACAAATTTTAGTGATGATTGATGAAGAGCTCAGCACGTGTGAGAATATTTACACACAGCAAATGGAGTACTACCGCAAGGAAGGGTACATCTTCGTTGACCGCAGCGCTCCTCCGGTTACCGCTGCCCTTCGTTGGGTGCTGCAGCTAACCAATCGGATAACCTCTCCCATCAAACAGTTTCAAACTTTGCAGCATCCGTAAGCCTTGCTTTGGTCCTCTCAAGTGTTGCTAGGAAGTGTATTAATTTATATTCCTATTTTCATCTCACTATAGAGTCGTTCAATCCGATGAAGGTGCCGCTTTGATCGCACGGTTCGACATCCTGATGGCGAAGTTGAAAGAGTTCGAACGTTCCATCTTCGAAGGCTGGGCACAAGAAGTGCCCGAAACGATAGAAGCCCATCTGGACAAACCGCTGATTATAAGAAAGAAAAATTCGCCCGAGCTTCTACTTAACTTTAGCCCACAGCTGTTTGCTATCCTAAGAGAGGTGCACTACCTGAGGTTAATGGAAAAGGAAGACATCCCACAGCGAGGCCTTGAATTTTCCGACCGAAGTGAAATCTTTCGCTCTTACACCCTTAACCTTGAAAAAACGGTTGACTGGTATAACAAGATACGCAAAAACTGCACCAAAGTTGAGCTGGAGCTAATCAAGGGCGAGATAGAGCACATCGACGCACTGCTGGAGCGTGCGATCAACGAACTGACGTGGAACTCGGAGGACATTCAGGATTACATGATGCAGATACGTGACCCGGTGGAGCAGCTACAAAAACGTATGCAATCCATCCAAAACAACTTGCAGGACATACGCACCACCATGTCGGCCTGGGCGAAGTTGCCGCTGTTCGAACGGAAAGATTCCAAAAAGGACACCGTACTGTGCCTCGAGGAGCGAAACGACCGCAAGACAAAGCGGTACGCGGAGCTGGAAGCTGCCGCAATCAAGGTTCACCAGCTGCTCGACACTAACATGAACCTGTTCGGGATGGAAAACGACCAGGAAGACACTAACTGGGTGGAGTATGTGAAGTTCGTCGACAACATAGTGTACGAAAATCTGCTCTTCATGATAGGGATCAGCATCGGCTATCTGGCCGAAAACATGGACGTTGGCAATAATCTCGCACCGTTGTTTGAATCACGCCTAGAGCTACTAGAGCCGCAACTTGTGTTTGTACCTTCACTAAATCCAAACGATGTCAACGGGTTTACTGCACTGCTAGCTGGGTTAGTGAACGATATCACTTACATGTCATCGTTGATTCCCCGTTTGCTGAAAACCGCCAACAAAACGTACGAGCAGATCATCACCAAGAACAACGACATTCAGGAGATGAAGGTTGAAATTTTGCAAGGCGTCGATAAGGTCATTCAGGAGGCGGCCGAGTTTTGTGGAGATTTTGAGCGCTACTCCTATCTGTGGCTCGAGGATCGTGAGTACAGCATGGAAACGTTTCTCGAGTACGGTCGCCAACTGGAAAGTGACGAGATTGAACTGATCATCAACAAGGACCCGGACGCGCCCAAACCCTGTCCACCAACCATCGAGGCGTTCCGCGAGCAAATCGATCACTACGAGTCGCTGTACCAGGAGATAGAAAAAATTGAATCGTTTCAAATATTCAATTCCTGGTTCCAGGTGGACGTGCGCCCTTTCCGGCAATCGCTGATGAACATTGT
>KZ063710.1:10854-41975 GCA_002091835.1 Anopheles maculatus
CGGGGGGGGGGCGGGGGGCGGGGGGGGGGGGGGGGGGGGGGGGGGGGGGGTGGGGGGGGGGGGGCGAAACGCGAAAGATCATCATCTTTCGTCTGGAACTGCACGCACACCAACTACGCAAGACCCACAGGATTGTTTCATTTATTGCCGCTGGGCCTTCGGTTGGGATTCTGCTCGGCGAATACCTTTGCGGATGGAAAACAATTAGAGGGAAGTAAAACCACAACAACAAAAATGCATGCCCCCTTTTAGTGCGGCAAAGGACTCTAAAGTGGGAAGATTGTGCATTTGCAGAATCCCAAAAAGCCCAGCCAGAACGTCGGCGGTGGCAACGGAGACGACGTAGCGGATGGCACAAATAGTTTGGTGTGGTACCCATGTTAGGCGATGCTATCCCTTGGGCCGTGTCTGGGAATATCCGTACCTCATCGCCCGGCATCGCTCACGGTGATGTAGACGGTTTTGCCAAAACGAAGAACAACAATGACACGCCAAGCGACGAACCGGTTTAGTTTTTATTTTATTTTATTTTAGTTATTTTTTTTTAATGTTCGCTCAGATTCTATTGTCCTGTTCCTTCTCGTTCGGTATCAGAACGTGGTTTTGGTGTAGCTCGTTCGAGCATTTTTCTGTCCCTTTTGATGCGGGCACGTGGATGCAGCAGTTTCTTCCATGTTCGGTGACATTCAAACATAATGAATCTGTCCACCAACGTTTGAGTACATTGATCTTCAAATTATTGAACAACTTTAAAAATATTTTACTACTGCTGGCATTACAAAACATAAAACAAAAGTTTTTGATTTTCTTAAAAAAAACACACACACACATCCAAAACGTTCATAATTGTTCAAACATATATTTGAAACAAGAACATGGAAGAAGAATAGATTGAAGAATAGAAAAACAACGAAACCCGCTAGCAATCCTCTTTCGCAAGGGACTAAACGAATCGAGATCGTTTCTTGGACACTAAAGTATGCCCAACAAAAAAAAAGCAGCATCACGAGCATACCGGGAACCGGACCATAACAATAGCGAACGAAAGAGAGTCAGGAGACAGAACGGTGATGCGAGCAAATAATTTATGCAAAAAGCCATTCGTACGGTGCGTCAGCCAGAAGCTGGCCAGCATCCGAATGTCGAGTGGTCCCTTCCCCGATGACCATAATCGGACATTTGACCGCCCTTGCAAGCAAACATAACCCAAAGCATCCCTTTCCAGCGTAACCCTGAAGAACAGATCCTTAAGATTCCTTGCTTTTATGCTGTGCTCCCCACGAGATGTGCTCCCGTCTTTCCAGACGACTGGGACTGGTTCGTTATTACTTCGCCTTACTCGTTTTGCCCCTTCCCAAATACGCTTGAGGGCTAATATAACGAACGAGCTTAGGTTTTGCAGAAGCTGGACCGAAGACCGAAACACAACAACCTAAAGCAGCAGGATCGCACCAGGCAGGCGTACGAAAAATGCATTAGCATTAAAGGAGCCCCATCGTCCATTGCATAGGTTTGCAACACTGCCTCCAGGACAGTGAGCGCTACACGTTTGTTTGCTACTAATGCGCACGAGTTGATACCATTTCCCTGCATAAATACACGAGGCAAATGACTTGATTTTAAGACTCTCTAAAAGGCATCTAAATGTATCGGCAAGAGCATACAAGTTCATTGCGCGCATATGGTGAACCGATGAGCTGGACAGTTGTCAGGGCACGCGGCTAACACCCTCGAGCCACGCGGTGGCGCAACCGGCACTCTTCATGCGCTGTGTGAGATAACGAAACAACACAACCGCTCCTTGAAAATGCAGCAAAAGCCCATCTGTTTTTAGGTACCGCTGGGTTAGTGTGGATAACAAATAATGAAGACCTGAACCACTCGACAGTATGCGATGATTATAAAATTTGGAAAGCTACTGTCACTGGTAATAGCAGTGGAACAAGAGACAAGAAAATCGAAACCACGCATTATGGTATTGAATACCACCAGCAACGACTACCATAATCGACTAGTCCTACGTTTAAAAGAGGACTTTTAAAAGAGGACTAAAGTTAGCAGAACAGCAACTAGACTTCTCTGTACCGTTAATCACTTCAAAAATTTTAAAACCACAAATAGACAAACGAGGCGACATCACCTTTCAGGTGAAGGTAGAAGGAAAACTCTAAGAGATAGCTCTCTTTAGTTATCAACTGTCTTCTCAAGATTCGAGACTCTAGTGTGCAAACATCGCAACTTCTACAAGAAGTCTAAGAGCTCTAACATACGCTGTTTAGATATACATCATTGGTTTGAGACTCTCCTAAACTGCCTTCATACCTCAGGATCGTGCAAGTGGCACAACACCTCGGAATGGAAATTAACGAGATGAAGCTCAAAATGGAGGTAGAACTACCAGCCGACCCTCCTAAAAAACAAAAATATTGATTCATCGTTAAAGGTTATATACACCGTTCGGTAATCGTCCTGGACGATTCTGAAGCCGCCCAAAACTTTTCCAATCTTTTGGACATCAAAAGTCTACCTTTCACACAGTAGACTGACGAATTCTGCCAACTGGTTACATCTTGAGGAAATTTCTCTACTTGAAATAGCTGTCGCAACGAACAAAGTCTATACTGTACAACCATAAACATCTGTAGCCCTAGTAACCACATACGACTCTGATACATAGACGACTATGTCCAAAACTGACGAGTAGAAAAATGTGCATAAAGAGTATTGGTATCCAGTATGTCTACGATGATCACTACGCTTGCTGGGCATGTCTTGATAATGACACTGGACGATCCATTCTAAGTCTTCTTAAGCTCTGATCCACATGTACATAGTAGGAACAGTAGGTCCAAAACAAGATGGAGGGACGGTGTCAGCAGACGGTTCTAGACTATGAGCAAGAAGTTTTCTGCAGCAGATCGAGACTTCTTTGCTTGTGACTGGTACATCCTACGCTAACCTTCACGCAGCAAAACTAAACCATCCCAAACACATTCTAAATCTCATTTCATGCATTAATCTCCCCACACGCCACAGTTTTGGCACAGTATTTTCAAACTCCGATAAGACAGAAAAACCAAAACACCACTCAACTGAACAGCTTGCAGAGCTACAAGTGGACAGCGCACCCATAAGCAACCGATCGAAAATCATAAACTACACTCATCATAATCATCGCTCTCGATAAGATGTCATTTGTATCGCGTCCCCACCTTCGTTTTTTTTCCTAAAGCTTAAGATTATCTCTAGCACCCCCTGCCGAGACCAACCGCAAAAGCGGGGGAATGCTAGGGTTCAGATTTCGAACGCACTGTCATCCCCGGCATCTCACGGAACACGGTTGGAGTTTTAATCGTCCAATAAAGGTGAAAGAAAACCAGCGTCACATCCACTGCAAAGCGAACCCCACGCACACCGCAGGCACATTATGATAAACGACGAATATTTATTTATGGCTGGCGAGAAGGATTATAAAAGTGGGAAAGGATGTTGTTGGGTTGCGAAGCAATGGCTAAAGTGACGCCCACGCCACCCGATCACTATAAAAATAAAAGCCTCCCCGGAGTGGGATGGAACCGGGGGGGGAATCATTTTTAAGCTTAATTTTGGGGTGTTGTTGGTGTTCTGTGTGTTTTCTTCTGGCTTTTTTTTCTACACGTTTCTTGATTATAAATTCTCAATAATAGCATCCCATGCTGGGGTTTCAGAGACACACGACGGACCCTGGATGAAATCTGTCGTTTATCTCACCTGAACAGCTAAATAATCTCCTCCCCAAAAAAAAAGGAACCACTTCAACAAACACCAATACATCCCATATATTCCATCCCGGTTTATCTTTTGCTTCAACAATAAAAAACGGGGTTTGCCATTAAGGAACAAATTTGCTCATTTCGCTACATTGTGATAAAAAGACACACACGCGCACTCAACGGGTAGAAGCGGAGGACGAGACTCAGGCGAGGACGCTTGTCTTGCCGGGTGCAATAAAAGTGCAATCAATCAGTACAGAACCGCAGAGCATTGGGAAGAAAGCAACAGCAACCAAAAACCTTCCCCGTATACTACCACCGGCGTCGTCGTGGTGGAGGAGCAAATAAAAATGTTTGATTTACATCCTTCTAGGTTCTTCCATTGTCGTTCTTTTTCTTTTCTTTGACGCGTTCGTGTGTGGGTTGTGGAGTCGAAAGCAACATTTGCGTACAGCAAGAATGTCCAAAAACCGATACGGTTCCCCACCATCACTAGCTACGTGCATACAGTGACGGCCAAATCAATACGACTACCTCAATATCCGTTCACTACTAGCAGGTATAGTTCTACCTTAGCAGAAGCCTCAGGAACTTCTTAAGTTTATAACGTCGTATTGTGTTTGCTCAGAAGTTACCGAATCATTACGTTAGAATTAAAAGCCTAAAGCTAGCCACTGCTAAAGTTGAAAACTTAGTAGGAACGCATCCTCAACAAGCAGAACGTACATTTCGAGGTATTCTGGAGATCTTCCACTAAGTTATACTCTAACAGCAAATAACTAACTCGATAGCATAAGTTTTAGGATTCAAAAACAAACACTCGGTGATCATACTCAATTTGTCCATCACTGTGCTCGTATCCACCAGGTAAGGTAGGGCCCGGTCTCATTGGACAGCGTGCGTGGTTAAAAAACGAAAGAACAACGAAAATACAACAACAACAACAAAAAACCCTCAACAACCACAGACATTGAAACGAAGCGAACCAGTGCTTGCTGCTTTTTCTTTCGGTTCAGGGCTTTTAAAAGCTTGTTCATAAATAATTATATTCACGACGTCGGGCCACGTCGGGCTAATTTGAATAATTTATCGACATCGAGAGGCGAGAGTGTGTCCACTCGGTTCAGCTCATCTGCCGGCGCGCGCGCGCACACACCACAACACAACGCGGTGCACTTATCTTTATGGCTTGGTATATATGTATTCTGATTTTTTTTTATTTCGTTGTTGTACCTCTTTGTTGATTCATTTTACACTCTATCGCTCGCTTGCTTTTCTTATATCGTTGCGTGTAAGTGTTCTATACTCTTTATGCACATTTTTTCTTTGTCTTGTTTTACATCTTCTTTGCACACTTCTTAATCGTTTATGTTTCTTCTGGTACATTTATATTTATAGCTTTTGAGTCAGCCTGCGTTAGTTCGCTTCGTTTTCATTTCCATTTTTTTCATGTATTATTACTTTGTTGCTTTAGTATTTCGGGTTTTTGTTTCCTCTTTTCGTGTTGTGTTTCAATTCGCACTGTGTTCGGTTTCGTTTGTTTCTTGTTTTTGTTTTATCAATCCACCCCCGCCAATTGATTTGCATAATTCTGGACGTGATGTACGGGTGGGGAGGTGCGCGGGATTCCTGATACCACACACACACACACACGCACAAAACACGAACCAATAATGCATTTATCTCATTCTTTTATGGTTTTATTCTTCACTTTTTGCAATGCATTTGTATTCTAACAAACAGTTTGCAAATGTGCACACTTTTAAACAATTAGGAGTTTCTTTTTTTTTTGTTCACAACTTTAATTGTTTATTATCGTTCCTTTCCCGGCGTATACTCGCTTCGCTCACTCTCACTCTATCAGTCTCGGTGCTTTTTATCCATCTTTATTGAACCCTTTTTTTTGCTCACTGCTCACATTTGCTCACGTTTGCTACGCGCGCAACACTGTACGCTTTGTGCTGTTGCCTGCTTTTCTATGCCCTTTTCGTACGCGGTTACCGTCTTTCCTAATTGAATGCGACTGTCAACCCTTGGCCCGCGTACCCTTTTCGCATCGGCCGCCACCAAACCCCGCCGTTTAGTGAGGTTCGAGTCATTTTTATCAATTTACTTTTGTTTTGTAAGAGAGCGGACGCGCGCGCGCTACCATTTCATCCCATCTCTCCAATGATACAAAAGGATTTTAACAACCTCTTCCCCCTTTTCCTGCCCTTCCATACCCTTTCCCACTACCACGATGGAGGACTGTTTTAGGGGATATAAAAACGCGGAACTGGCCAAGTGTCAATATTCCACCACAGACACGCCGGACAGATCGCCCAGGCGGGAGATGCATGCGCCTCCTCTTCCCTTCTCTGCCCGCAGCACCCTCACTAAGGGGGGGGGAGGGGGCTGGGTGTGAAGAGCCCAGTGCAGGGGGTGAAGTAAACATATGAAATAAAACAAACTGCAGCGAACGCTAACGAACGGGAAGAGAACGAAAAACACATATATGCAGCGACATGTAGAACGACTCCACCCTAGAGGGCGACTCCAGGGTTGGGAAGCGTAGGAGGGAGAAGAGAATTGCAACGCCACACATAAACACACACACACACACACACAAACACCCATTCTTTTGCTCTCCGCTAGGTGGGAGACATGGGGCGGCATCAGAATTTATTGCCATTATCGTCCAAGTGTTATGGTTATGACCGTTGTTCGCCATTATTATTTGGCGGGCCTCAGAACGCGCGCGTTGGCGATTTATGGCACGTTTCCCGGGTTCGGTGATGTGTGCGGTGGTTGAGGTTGAGGTGTGTACCACCAACAAAAATAAGTGGGGGAGAAATGAAAAAAAGAAGAAACAGATAAAGCGAGACACCCCAAGACACCACAATTCATGGGCGACGCAACCACGGCCATGACTGGATGACAATTCACTTTTCTGGGCGGGTTCGAGGATATGGTGGGTAACGGTAAGTAACGGCAAACAACCACACCGAGAAGCAGAAACGGGGAAAAGGATATGAAAAGATATTTATATTGGGTGGCGTTGTTCTTTCGACCAAAAGCCAATTACCCAAGCGAACCCGGGGGCTGATCGAGCTGGCGCTGGGAAATGGAGAGAGAGAGCAAAAACCCAAACATGACAAACGCAAATGTTGTGATGCATAAATGGTTACCCACTGAAGCCAACACCGATTGAAGTGGTGCTTACGGAAAGTTTGGTCTGATGCAACAACACCCATAAACGAAGGATTAACCGCTAATGGCATCATAAAAAAGGTCCTTTTCGTTCGCCTAATGAACCCCGGTTGTACTTTCAGATTCAATCATCTCTTTCCGGTTTCTTTTTTATCTTTTATAATTGAATACTGGCATAGTTTTCTTCTGCTGATTCTTCATCCAATGTTTACCCGGTGGTTGGCCAATTGCCACTAGTACTTACTTGCAGTAGGATGCACCGTTCGGGCGGCTAACGCACGTGCCGCCATGTTTGCACGGTGACGGTGAGCACGACAGGAAACCTGTAACGAATCAAACAGAAACAACATGAATATATAACGTTTGTGAATCATCAGCTTCGATTGGGTTTTTGGCGGTGAGACACTTAGAACACACACTAAAATGACACTTTTTATTCTAAATCACAACATAACACTATCAAAGGAGAAAGAAAAGAAAAAAAAAATAACAAAACAAACAAACAGTACATAAAACTTTCCCGCCCGGATGCCGCGGGTTTTGTTGTAGTCGTACCGTCTCCAAACCCGGTGACAACAGCGCCCCTGTCACCAACAAAAACCGGATGGTAAGTATTAGCTTACGGTCAATTGAAGATGGGTATTTGAGGGCAGCGAAGAGTGTTGCCGGACTGTTGGCAATGGATTCTCGGTACACGGTCGTGTTGCGCGGAGCACGCGCATGCATTATTACTCTAGGCGAGATTTTGTTTTCTTTTTTGTTCGCCCTCTCTCTCTCTCTCTCTAAAAATGTCCGTTTTTTTTGCTGATGGAGAGGAAATGTTATACAAACACATGACAGTTTAAAATTGTCAGCAAAATGTACCAGATCTATAGAACTATTTACCGTATATGTGTATGCATAGATTTGACGTAAATAAACGACAGAAATATAAGAACTCAGTGTACCACTTTGGGTCAGCCATGCTGTGATGTGTACGGGTTCAGGTATGCGGTTACATTTAACATTTTTTAAATTAAAAGTGCTCTGGACAAAATGACAGTTGCCAAATCATAACTACAGGTTAACACACCAATTACAGGAAATCTGGCAACACTGCCAAAAAAACGAGCATTATTTAAGCTTGTTAGATTCGGTAGCGTACAAAGGAATCTATGTGTTTTTGACATTAAACGACTGAAATGATGTACGCCCCCCACACACACAAATTTGCAAGCAAAACAACTTAAATCTTAGAATTTTATTGAAGATCTAATCACAGAAACTAAATTTGAGGAAACAGTAACACAATTAATCCCTCAACAAGGTTCCAGTCCATAACATCCAGACTCTGAAGTCTTCCTAGACCTTGAGGTACATATTGAGGAATATTCATCAATAAAAAAAACTGGATTTCAGATAAGTATAGATTTTCAAAAGGTCCCTTAATTCGGTCCAGACTTTTAACTGAAGTTCTAACTGGCACAGTAGTGCTACACTATCTCTAGTGATAGAAATCCTTGGAAAGCTTCAGTATTTTGAATAGATTGAAGTACAGAAAAGAAAAATAAAACTCGCTCTATGGAGCACCCAGCATCTTCCAGACTCAATGTATTACAAACTAAATTGAACTGAAAGATATTTCAGTATTAATCGTCTAGGTCCTCCTATCGCCTATACTGAACCTCTGGAATGTAAAATGAGGATCCTTTTTTTAAAGTTTAAGTGTTGATTGGAGTCATATTATTGGAGCTTCAAGAATTCCACCTTACTTCAACCCTCTCAACTTCAACATGGTTAATTCTGAAGATTATCTTTTAAGTACAACCATTGCTCAATTATCTGGAATTATTCAACGAAAAGAATTCCCTCATTTTCATCTGATACTATCCACGCATTTGTTGTGCGCATCCGACCCACCGCAAATCAGAATGAGTTTGACATTACTGTCCCAAATGTTCCAAGTACACTGTAAACGAATACCTCCAGCCATCCTAAGAACTATTCGATTTCTCCATAAGGTTTGAAACTGATCAGTGTACATTTAAATATTTTTTAATACTCTTCATTATCAATCATGCACTGACAGCACGTTCCACCAGTGTGTTCATACACCGTATCGTCCACAACGTGCACAACCCCCACATCACACCAAGCACCCTCGAGTCGGTTAGAAATAGATCGGGGTACATTAACGTGCATGGGTGTGTGGGTGAGTGTTTATGGAGCATTTTTGCAGGCGAATCAAATAGATTAAAAGAGTGCAGAGAGTGTGCAGGATGACAGCGGGTGAGGAACTGGATACAGGGCAAGCGGTACATAATATGCTGACCGTACCGATATCACTTGACTGCTGTCAACTCTCCCGACGCACACATACGAACCGAACCTGGACCTGATTCTACTGGGGACGCGGGTGTGCTGACGCGAGATTCCGAATAATTGGCCGGCATTCGAACCGCGAAACAGCAGACGGACGCGTGTGTTGGTGGGTCAGCGCGCGCGTGCCGAGCTCCGGGAATTATGCGCGACACTTCACACTCGCGAGAGGGTGGGTGTGCTAGGCCAGTAGTGTGTATGTGTGTGCCTATGTGCAAAGGAGCCGCGAGGTCGAAAGGGGCTTGGTTTCCGTTTTCAACCGGCTCGATTACAAATTGGCTCGAAGCGGATTTTATTCGCACACCCTAGTGCGCGTACTTCGGTAGGCAAACACACACACACATTTGATCACTTTGAGCGGTGTACAATATTTCACCGAGCGCGTCTTGGAGCTTATCCACCCTTTTAAACAGCGCCTAATCGAGCTCTTAAAAGTGGCTTAAGAGTGCAAAAGCCTTCTTGCGAGGCCCCTTCAACTACGAGGCCTTCTTGGATTTGAACCGGGGGGATCTTTGAGGATTCATGAATCTTTGGGGATTCATGAATCTTTGCGGATTCATGAATCTTTGCGGATATTCAGAGTTATTCTTTCAGTTCTAAGATTCCTTCAGATTCATGAATCTGAATCAGATTTACCCAACACTAGTAGGAATTAATTTTCTAGCGCTTCCAATATCTCTCACGCAGAAGACAATAATAAATAAAATTACATTCCTTCACGCCCAACGGACATGAGAAAAGGAAACCGGAACGCAGACAGAATCGTTCCAGCCCGGGTAATGTTCCTCTACGCATCATTGCCGGTGACACACGGTGGGTTACCCGATTAACTGGTTGATTTAATTTATGTTTGAAAGTGTCTTCCCCACACACGCTACATGGCTGCCAGGCCAGTTATTACTCTTTCACGCTCGATTATGTACATTTCCAATTCTATTTCCACTGTTGTTGGGGCGCACATGTGAGCAACACAAGCAAAGGAAATAGAAAATAATTCAACCTTCCTTGAGTGAACAAGTTGTCAACAAGTAAAAAATCACGCCCGTTGTCGTTGTCGTTATCATCCTCACCCGGTTCTTCGGCTGAGACCAACCAATATTGTGTTTTCACGTGAAGAAAAATCCTTTTCCTAAAATGTTTCTGTGTGTCTGTTTTTTTTTTTTAATACAGACAAAAAAGCAAGCCGTAACCCCGAGAACGCCATACATGGGAAAATCCTGGTCACGGCACCAAACCAAAACGAGCCACACACCGAAACACCCAAAATCTGGAAGATTTTTTGTTTTATGGTTTTTCCATTCCTTGAGCTTGCCGACGCACAGATCAAAGACCAATTTTCCCAAGATTGTGTGTGCGACACACACACACACACGCACGCACATTACGCACTTTCGGAAAAATGCTCTTCCACGGCGTTCCACAAGTGTGCGTTCCGCGAGGCCTCCCAGTCGGTTTTTTTGTTGTTGTGTTGTTTCCCATTTTCGGGATTCGGGTGTTTTTATTTGTGGGCCCTTTTTTATGAAAACCAACCGAAAAAGCCGTCAAGCAGTGGCTGGAGCGATTAGGTGAAGGGTAAGCGCCCCCGCGTGATGAGCGCATCTCATGAATGCATCACGGTGTGCATTCGCGCTACCATCACGCTGCTGATGATGCATTCGGCGCGTTCGGCGTGCCAGCAATTGTAACAACACCCAACGGGAAACCCGGGGGGTGGGAGAAAAGAAAATGAGACCGAAAGAAGACACATGCAACCACCCTGCAGCAACAATCAGACCGTTCTGTTCGGCGCCGTGTGTATGTGTTTGTGGCGAAGCACGTTACACGTTAACAAGTGGCAAGAGCTCGCGCACAGGCTATATTGGCCCCCGTTTTCGTGTGAGATTTCTTTCGTGTGTGTTGTTTTTTTTTTTGTTTCAGTTGTCAGTTGCCAGAAACCATGCCCGATTGATCGGTCGCAGGTGGTGTGTTTGAGCGGGTACTAGCGCTACTGGTAGCAACATAGTTGCCCGTTTTTACGACCGATTATGTTGGCGCAAGGAGGGCACAAAGCGAGCCACACACTGGCAGGCCACAATTACAAACAGATGTGCGTGTGCTGGCGTTTGTCATTCGATCATCATCACCGTACCGTACAGCAGTATCTGTTGCGGATGACACTGATGAGTGAAATGTGAGGAGCAAAAATGGAGATGCGATAAAATGTATTTGACTGTAGCTTTTATTTTTTCAAGAATGAAATTGTGACGCAAAACTCCAATAAACATCGTTGGTGCCGTGACCAGGATTTGGTGCGATATAGACTTATATCTGGAGCATCGAATGTGCACCTTAAACGTAATAAACCTTGAATGTGGTTATAAAATCGTGAGGACGACAACAGGACATTCCGTTGATAACGTTTCCCATTCCAGTTCCCAGACGACGGTGGCGTTGATAATATGCGTGGAATATATCCGTTCCGCGTCTTTTTAACATGTCCGATGATGTGCGTGCGCCTGCATGTGTGAGTGACTTAGCAATAGCAATGGCATACCAACCACCTAACGGATCGAGAGCAGCCAAACAGCAGGCAGCAATCTGTTTCTTTCTCGCCCCTTCTTTCTCTCTCGCTGCTTGAGTCATGCCATCTCTTTTTGTCTTCGTAGCGCAAACCGCCGAATAATCGTTTTGGACAAGGAAACGCCGCGAGGCGTACATTCTTGCTTCTTGATTCATTTTCCTTTGATCCTGCATACTGATGATTCACTGGTTGGAGGTTAATAAAAATGGAAGCAACACACTTTTTAGTGAGCGCTGGTAAAATCTACACGAAAAGTACATTTTTGGGAAAGCAATATGCACTCCAGTATAAGGCACAACTTTAAGCTCTTTTCCGCTTCCCGCGTTTGTATATGTGTTGCAACTGTACCAACACACATGCATATGTTAAATCCTGTCTCTGTGTGTCTAGTATTGCTTTCGGTTTTGGTGCTACCATGAGCGTGCGGTCTCTACCCCGTCCTGGCCACTGTGTGGCTGTGTGTAAGAAATTATGTTGCTCAGGGCGGCACGTACAAGAGAAAGAAAAACCAGCAAGCATACGATCAATGTTTTTCTTTACTCTCCCTCTCTCTCTCTCTTCTAGGGACTGTTTTTTCTTGTTGTTGTTTCCTCCTTTCTGTTGCTGTATTTAAAAAGCTGCACTTCATTCGGCCGAACGCTGACGCAAAAAAAAGGACGGAAGGGAACCGAAACGACACAACACAACGTGGGCCCGCGGAGACACATGGACACAAATGGGCTGGTGGGCTTCGGGGGGAGGGGGAAGGGAATGAGAAGGCGGTCCCGAAACACGACGCGAACGAACAGCTGAAAACAAACTCGTGGGAAAATGTCTCTCCGCCACTTGTTGGCATCAATCTGGATGAAATTAACGGTCGCGGGGACGGTTGGAAAGGACGAGAAACAGAGACACCGTGTGGCTGCATGATGCGTGCGAGGGAGAGGCGGGAGAGAGAGAGAGAGAACGAAGGAGAAAGAGCGCGAATGTATGAATGAACGAATGAAGGGGAGCGAAAGAGAGAGAAAGTACGAGAGACAGTTCCAACGGACGCCACACATATGCATGACTCCAGGAAGAGACACGGATCGGTCGGAAAAGAAATGTTAACCGACCCAACAAAGAGAGCAACAACGACGGTAAACCGGAGCACACGCAAAGTGAGTAAAAATAAAACCGATCGCGCCGGAAGACACCGCACGCACACATACACCAGCCAACTGCCAGAAGGGTGGAATGGGACAGGCGAATGAACGGAGCAAAGCAGAATTGGGAAAACTACTGGCTGGCATCACCCATTACGTGCCGTGTTCCCGCAGGCGTAATCGAGCCTAAAGAATGAACGATCGAACCGCGCTAATGGGGTGGGATGGAGGGAAGTAAAAAAAAAAACACAAGGCAGAGAACTTGGGAAGGCACGCAAGCCACACAGCCAACAGCAGCACGGACAAGGTACAGGACGTGGAACAAAACGAAGAGACCCACACACTAAGGCAGGAAATAATAATACCGAATGAGTCTTACTGCCTTGCCGCTTGCAGCGTACGGAGGGATGTGTGTGTGAGAGAGAGAAAGAGAGAGAGAGAGAGAGAGAGAGAAAGAGAGAGAGAGCAGCCACACCAACACACACGCACGGCCTACAGAGCCACGCAATGGTAGACGCATTGAGCAATGTGAAGTACACGAGCAGAGAGGTCCCTCATGGGTTGTTGTTTTTTTTCCTGGTCGGTGTAACCCGAACCCAAAAGCAGCGCGACAGAATGAGATGGAGGGTGAAAGTGTGGCAGGCAGGCGAGATGTGTAGACGAAACACAAAAATTGGAAAACATCCGTTAAGGACATTCTGCCGGGGTCCCCGAAGAGCGGCGAGGAAAACACTTCATTGAGATGGGCAAAATTTAGAAGGAATGTGCCACCGGGGCTTTGGTACACAATCATCCTGTCGTGCACAAGGGCAATTGGGAAGTAGCGGAGACAGCGCAATCGTGTCTCGGGCAGGATCTCCTGGTGTGAACTTCAACGGAAACCCTCAACATAAAAATTCCCATCCGTCGCAAACCGATGATGTGTGCGTGATGTTAACAGCACCCTGTACTCTCGGAGAGCAAGAGAAGGAGAGCACGAGGCATCATGTCTCGAGGGTTTTAATGGATGAGCTCGTACATCTGGACATTAATTTTTAACCCCCCCAAAAAAAAAAAAAACAACTCAAACTCCATCTCAATACACACCCCAGCAGAGTCTGTTATCTATGTTCTTTTTCGTTGAGTTGCATCCTCATTTGTTACTGCCGAACGACAAACTCACGAGAAGTTTCCGGGAGTAACTGTCCCAAGATTTTATTTTTTGGAGTGTGTCTTATTATTCTACATTTCTTGAGATATGCGAGAGAAACGGCTGCGAGAACTGTATAACCTTAGACCCATTCAAGGGGAACCGAGGCAAGTGGTACTGTGCTGGGTATATGGGCAGTCGCGCGCATATTCTGGTTCCCCGGGGTAAGCGCACACGTGTGTGAATAACCTCATAAATAACTTTCTCAAACCAAACGGTGGTACTGTTGTGGTGGTGCTGGGCATGCCGGAATAATGAGGAAACATGTTGTTGTCGCGCTAGAACCTCCAGCAAACTTTCAAGCACACACTACTGTGTAAGCATCCGGTGGCTTTGTCAACCAGCCGGGGGATACTCTGTCCTACTCGATGCTCTGCTCTGAAGAATCATGTAGCAAGGCGCGAACGGGAGAGAGAGAGAGAGAGAGAGAGAGAGAGAGAGAGAGAGAGAGAGAGAGATAGGGAAAAGGTCGAACCTAAGGGATAGTGATTTACCGTTAGCGAATGGCACTAGTACTCCAGCACCGAGAACCAGTAGCCTTCGTCTTCGGGCACGGTCATTACCCAATTGGTGTGAATACGACCACCGTGTGTTCCGCACACACCGTGCACCATTGGACCATTCTAAGACCAAACAACCCAACTTTGCTGGTTTCTCTCGTGGATGGAGCGAGAATCCATTGGAAAGGTTGCTACCGACTGTCCGTAACACCCAGTAATCCAGTTATGAGCCCGAAACTAACAGTCGATTTGCATGCAGGTCTCCATGCATTCTCCAACCCAGGGGAAGTACCCACTGAGCTCCGAAACATTTTCTAAGGCAACACCATTTTGGGAGCCAGAGATGTGGCATTGTAGAGAGTGCGGGGATGATGCACGATTTGCTTTCTAAAATATGTCGATCGAATTCACGACACGAAGCCAAAGCCCTCGCATCCGTGAGGGAGAGCTGCCACAGCATCCAGGGCTCGGGACACTTCAATGCCCTGGGAAGGCTACCTGACGTGCAGAGTTAGTAGCAGAGCACACCCTTCTAATGTGCTTTCTTCGTCTCGTTGGTGGTTGGGAGGCAAAACAACGCCCTGTCCCATTCGTACAACCAGTAGCAAACACACAGATAGAGCGAATAGAGACCACCAGGCGGCTGGAAATATCGTCGCGTTTGACATGAAATTAAAATCTCATTTACATTTTATTAAATAGTCGTGTCGTAGTACCCATGCATCTTAAGCAATGTTACCGGCAGAACTGGTGCATGTGTTCGGGATGTCGTCTAAGCTAGTAGCGCAGAATTTGTAGAACGAGCTCACACATTTAATGAGGTACTCGCGGAAACAACACACGCCACCAAAAACCCAACCAGAAACACATTCTACAACCGACCAGTGTCAAATCATGGTAGTACTTCCGCTAGACGTGTACACTAAGCATCGAGAGCCTCCGTACTTTAGATCTCTGCCGATCATCTTCATCAGCGGTGGCAACCGCAACAGCGCGCTCAGCTTTTCCCACTCGGTTTTGCCCTCTGTTCGCGCGAACCCGGTCGGTATTAATTACGTATAAATAAATTGTAATTTAATTTACTTTCCCGCGTCATCCCTCTCTCTCCCCGTCTCTCGTTCCTCCGCCCATCCCCGTGCGCTAGCCCTGGCTGAGAACGAGTTTTGCCCGTTGGAGCATTCTCATCTCTCTTGGTGGATGCGGCAGTCTTGGCGACGGCCGATCGATCGCAGCACTGAGAAGCATGCGGAGTGTACACACTGGAACCACCGCATCCGTTGTACCTGCCCGCGCAAACCGGCCCCACCAAGGAGAAGAGTGTCATGGGAACTGAGTACGACCAGCGAGTCAACCAGCCAGCCGAACCGAACGCCACGCTCTGCCTTTTTTTTCCCCCGTGAGCAGGTCGAGCGTGACCGGGAACCCACCCCACTAGCCGGCAAACTACATAGGCGTGCGCTCGGCAATGTCTGGCGCAAGTGAGTGTGGCAGCGTGTGGAGCTGGTAGTACACTGCTGTACTGTGCCCACCAGCGCTCCACACGTTCCGTCGCCTGCAGTGAAAGAACGTGGCAGAGGTAGATCTAGATGAAATGGTTGGGGATAGATGGATGTTTTGCGATCGGAGGGGATCATCCAATTATGGTAATTAATTAAGTAAACCTAGGAGTGTAGGTACGGGAGAGCGCTGCAGAAAACCGCATAGACGGCGCCTACCTTTTGCAAAGCCCTGAATAGGACTTTACTCACAACACCACATGTGCCGATCCATGCAAAAACCCAGTAGAACTTCAGCAATAGTTCAGAATTTTTGGAGATATCTTACAAACAAAAAATTGTAGCGCTAATCAGATAGGTCTGAGTAGTGGGCTACATCTTACAGTCCCGTGTGCATCAGGATCATAGCTGACCAAAACAGCAAAGTGCATGTTAAAAAAAAATCACTAAACAGGTCCATTCCTGTTCGTTCATGCTTTGTCTGGCCACTGTATAACCCTAGACTGGTAGGCGCTCTTATCACAACTAACACTCGACACGACTTCTCTGCTCTCGATGTAGCCTGAGAAACCATTCACATGCGGATGCGGTTAGCCACACGATGTCGGTTAGTTGGGGACAGCCCCTGTGCAGTTCAACCGAGCTCAGTACCTTACCACGATTAGCATCAAGCGTTAGCCCCTCAATCCTTGTCCACTCCATCCGGGACGACCGGGTGTGAGGATAAGGAGGAGGCAATTTTCACACGCGATAAATGTCACCAGCAAACCTCTAACGCCACCGCCCGAGTTATTTTTATTTTTTTGTTCACCAACCCGACCGGAACTGTATCGTTTGGGCGAAGACGTATGCACAAGTAAACGCACTCAATGTGGTCGGCAATTCTTAGAGGCGATAAATCCGTCTTCAACGCGTACTGCCACGTTCTCACCACCGCTTGATAAGTCTCCGGGGAAGTGGTCGCAGTGCGGTCGTTTACTTATCACTTTCGCACGCCCACCAACTACACATATCGCAGCGGGTGGAGGCGGGATAAAGGAGGTACATATCGGATGGTAATGAAGTGGATGTGACCCTGACCACACATCTTTCACTGCGTCTTGGATGCTGTGTGCATACCAGATGGTCGCTATTGGTACCTTTTGCGTACGCTGCAGACGAACCTGCAAGTCCTCCACGGTCGCTGAGAAGATCTTCATCCAACGGGGCCCAATATGTCCAGACAATTCGAAATCCCAATTGATTGACATTCGACGGCGGGCTGTCACAGACCGAAGGCGCCCGACAGCAGAATGACCTATGAGGCCGACCCTGCTGTACGTTTGTGCCGTCCATCCCTCGCTTCTACGGATCCGCGTAAGGCGATCGAGGCAAAGACATCATTGGGAATCATTGAACTAATTGAATTCTTCATTTCCAGCCAACCTAACCAACCTCCCCATATCAATTGACGGCAGCACCGCAAATGATCGGCAGCAAAATTCGATTGCCCCGGGTCAGTGTTTAATATGGCGCGAGTTCTCACCCTCATCTCACCCTCCCGCTCAGGGTCCTCGCGGTACAACAATTGACACCGTCTCTGTCCGAAAGCTGTCGAACCGTTCTGTCGTACCGTCGCTCCTGTGGGCCCCTTCGGGTTATAGCAGAATTGTAATGATTTAATTTATCGCTCAATCGTCGCATAACGCATAGCCACCACACACACACACACCCCACCAGTGTGTGCGATGTGTGGTGCGGTTTGTTAGTTGCTTCACCATGACCAGCCACGCCAAACTTTAGCTCCATCTATTGCAAAAAGAAAATAAAACAAATAAAGCACACCGAACCGGGGGGTGCCTTTCATTTAAATTCAAATTGTGCTCTAGATTGAGAATTTATATTCATGCTCGTCGCGACGTGCAGGACAGGCGAACACTTTCGGGAGGACGGTGGTGAACTTTTTTCTCCGCTAACTTCATCCCACCCATTTGTCGATTTTATTCTCCAACGCACAAATTCTGTTTCTGTTTTATTATTGCCATTTTTTTTTGTGGTATGAGTTTTGGTCCAAAGGCAGCGCTATATTTACATATCCATCGATAAACAATATCTTCTCGCGTCTATACTGCTGCTACTCCTTCTTAGTATCTCATGTTGTTGCGGAACTCGAACAAAATCCATTCGGTGTCACGCTAGAATGTTATCTCCATTAGGCGTTACACATTCAGCCATCGCTGGCGCTCCTATTCTCACCCATTTATGGGTGGCATCTGTTGTGGTAAGTTTGCTTACATAAGCCCAATCTAAAACGCTCTGCACTAGACATTCCCATCGTGGCCTCGACCAGGTGGGCCAATGTGAAGTGTGGGCGAACGTTACGTGTGTACCGGGCGGTGTTGTCACATATTTGGGAACATCTCTTTCACCCTAATTGCGAGCTCCTTCAATCAACTGCCGAGGGTCACAATCGGGGACCGAAGATGGGGGGAGGGGGGGGGAAGCGTGGAGTAGAATTAATTACAATCTAATTTACTATTTGTACAGCCATCTAATTACCACCCATGAGCAGATGTAGGTGTTGGCGTCTCACACAAAAAAAAAACTAAATTAATCATCTGCACACCTTCAAACTCTCTCCAAGAGCCGCATCAAATCTTGTCTAATTTTAATTGACTCTTACCCACCTCCACAATTGCTCTTAAGGACGACAGCGACAATTCACGGACACAGCAAAACCTTTCTTAATTTATATCGAAACCTTCCTACCACTCTTGTTGTGCTTGGTGTAACAACGCCACCCCTATTTCGCACATTCAGGTGACCACGCACGCGAGAGATTGCGTAAGGGCAGTAATAATAGGCACCCTATGGCACGTAATGCCATACAGCAACAACAAAAATAAAGCACCAAAAAAACGTACCCCAAACTAGTAACATATTCACCGTTACACTCTGGGCTCAATTGTGGCTCATTTTGTCCGGGGCTTGTAGGTCTGTTTTTGTTGTTGCTTATACACTGCTTGCTGCAGTTCCCAAACCATTGCAATTCCACCTTCCCAAACACCCATTCTTCTCAAGCACCTCTCCGAAAATCCAATGCGAATTTAGTACACACGAAATGCGCGAGAGATAGAGGGAAAAAAAATACAACGACAGCGGCCATGATCACCATGAATTCGGTGTTTCTCATGCGCGCCTCGGTAGGTATACAGGCATCAGAAAAACGGCATCATAAACCACCACAGTATGCTCTCTCTCTCTGTGTCTCTTGCTTTGACGATGCCTGACTGTTTCACCACAGAGGGAGATAGTAAGGCTAGAGAAAGGCCGAACATTCAGAGGGCAGAGGTTTAGCAAAACCAGGGAGTTGCTTTTTGGGTGTTTGTTTTTAGTCCCCCGACAAACAGTCTACTTATGCAAGGTGTACCGTTTTGCTCAAATTATGTCACTGGACCCAACTCTAACCTTCTTGGTCCGCAATGAGGCGGATGCAATTAACTCTTATGGTCAATGCTTATGTAGCTCTGGAGATGTTAGCTAGTGATCCTCGTAAAGAGCCAGGAGGTCCCAAAAATCTACACACACAATCTAGACATGTTCAAGTTGCCAAACGGAAATGAATTAATATCCCGTCCGTCTCAATTGGAAGAGCCTAGTATGTACAGTAAGAGAACAAATCCTCAACAAAATCTGCCTAGTACTTGGGGTGTAGAAATTAGTCACCTCGGAGGTACTCTATGGAATTATGTTTCAAACTCGCACTTCACGCCAGGATGAAGTATTCATTAGCGGCGTTTAGAGTCGGCAAAAGACCAAAAGGAACTCGGCAAGCAAAAAAACAGAATAAGTTGAGACAAATGACAGATCTCTACCTCCACTTCTTCCACCCGCAACTCGCGCTAATGAGAACACTCAACTAAAAAAAAACACACATTACAAGGGAGCGGCACACTATGAAGCGCACTGAACCGATGTCTCACCCGTGTGTTTGAACTGTTTGTTAGCAACCACGCGCGACATACGTCCAAAGGAATGGTTGGGCCGCCAGCGACTATTGATATGGAAATGTGCCTCCCAAAAAAAAAACAACTCGCTACTACTACTCGCCAGTGGTGTAACTGCTACTGCAGTAGCATTCGCTGCACGGTGCGTACAATTTATTCTCGGTTTTCTACACTGGTACACACCTATCACGTCTCGGCTGTTTGACGACGGACCAAGTGCTCGCCTACTCCTGAACGCCCCAAATATGTCCAGCGATCCTACTCCCGACTGCTCCAGGGAAGTTATCCCCAACCGTGTCCGGTGACTGGTCAAACAAAAGCTTTATTAACGTGTAAATAAACAACGGCTCTGCAACACGCGCGTGCATATGCCTGGGATTGCGGGGGGGGAGGAGGAGGGTCGTCAAACAGCACCTTGCGCGGGATTCGTTTGCTCATCCCTCATCATATGCTTTTCATGCACACAGCACCAAAAGGAATGAAACAATTTCATTCATTCGCTTTCAATTAGCGAGCGACCCGGTAGGATCACCCCACACGAAGTGCTGTGAGATGGGGGGGGCGAGGTGCAAGAGAGAAACCGAACTCTGTTTGACTTTCTCAGCGGGCCTGAACGAAAATTCTTGGCTCATCTCGCAACGACCTGGGCACGCACATGCTGTTAAGTTTTAGGTATCAAGAATTATTTTTGTGGACCACCAAACATCAAATACTGAGAATTCTTATCCATTCGACTAAGATCTCGCAAGTGCCCTAAAATGGCAGGATCTCTAGTCGAAACCTTTACCCGACCAATCGTCGAAAGCAAACAGATAACGCAAAACTTCATCATAAAATGTGTCACCGCTTACTAGAACGAACGCCTCAGACATCTTTTTCACGTGCTTCTAAATGTCGCGACATTAGTCGACTTCCAACGTCGCTCTCTCTCTAACAAAAAAAAACAGGAATCGTTCCTTACTCAGCCAAACAAAGTGTAAGCACATCGTCGCTAGGCATCTGTGCCTCTACCACTCTCGTGCATCATAACGGAAGAGTTTCTCCTCACGTCGAAACGGAAGCACACATATCTCGCTCCTGTGACGCCCTAGCATATATGTATCGTCCGCAACATTCAAGTACGTACGTCAGTCCGTTTTATTTATTTTTTTTCATTTTCTTCTTTAGCTTGTGAACACTTTGAATCAAAAGGGAAGTTCACTGTCTCCTTGCTCTGTCATCCCGCTCGGGAATGGCTTGCGCGTCCAGAACAGATGGTTGACATCCGGCTGCCGGGTCTCTTCACCCCACTTGTTGCATAGACACCACAATGTCAGTGGTGTTGAGAGCACGATGTGTTGTTGGCAGTGCATAAAAATAAATAGAAATTAAGTGAGCTTCGGGGATCGTCTGTAGGGCCGCCTTCGACGTGTCGGCGAGGTTAATCATATAGCCCATAACGGAAGAAGTGCAACGTATATGTTGTTGTTGAATGGCGAAATAAATATTTACCAATGTAGGTGCGCTTCTTTCAACTGGGTGAGATGTGTTGACTCGAACACTTTGTAAGACACATGCTCTGCCGATTCTTCAACATCGTTAGCAACTACGGAAGTTGAACTTTTGCGCTTGGTGCGACCAAGACCCCATACTCTGGAGGGTGTTTCGTAACGCACGGAACAATCAAGCACATTTATCTTTATCTACTAGTGGTGGACATGTAGAACCCGCATCATGCACCGACTCCCTTTATCGGGATTCACCACCGCCCTTACCTTACCCACTTGCTGAGCAAACGGAACTTTGGCGCCAACTGTACTAAACCCCTAACCTTAACCGATTGGAAGACTCGGCAGAAATTGTATGTAAATTCCCATACGGTTTGCTGGATAGAATTTTAGAGAACGAACATTATGCCGTACAAAGACTGCGTCCAGCAACGGCACACGACAAGTCGCTCGCGTCGGAAACGCAAACATACCAGTGCGAAAAAATCGTCAACCCATGAACAAGGCGCGCGCGCGCTCGCGAACATTTATTTGTCTCCTATTCCTCTACTTTCTTATCACACTTTACCGATGTCTTCGTGTGTCAGTCGTGTGGTACCCACCGGATCGCAACATAAGCGACGTAACCCCCATTGTACGAGCTGCCCGTTAACGGTTATAAACGGAAGAAACACACATACGTACACTTCGGGTGTGCGTGGTGGTCCGAACGATAAGACGCGGTGTGGCGTGCATCCATCACCTTACGCTATTTGCGTGCGCACATCGCGCCCATAAGGCGGGATATTGATGGCGTCGTGCGATCGTCACACCCCTTCTTTACTGCGGGACGGTACATGGTAAGGATCCATCATCCAGCCGTACGACAGCTAAGCAAATAATGGTTTTATTTTATTTTTTTGTATGCTGTAACAGGGAAGCAGCATTTTGCTTCGATACCTTGGACGAATCATTCAAGTTGACGATAGAATAATTCTCTCGCATAACCGGGATAAGCTTGAAGTTGAACTTTAAACTAAAATGTTCAGGAACATGTTGTCAGGATTTCTGGGACCCAAATTTGTTTACTGACATTGTACTGCAGCCTTGTGCGCCCGTTTCGTGTTCATCTCGTATCGAGAGTTCCTCTAGTCTTAAAAGCATTCAAAGACCTTTTTTTCTCTCTTCACCTTTTGCTAAAGTACGAATTATGTTGACTTCTATTAGGTTTTATGCTTTGATAATCCAAAGTTGTCATGTAGTTCATGTTTGCTTGATAGGTGTCTTACTTCTTGAGTCTGCAGCTACTCCAGATCGACTTCTGTTTGTTTGAATGCTCTTTCGTGATCCCTGCGTTCTAGAGATTCTCTGGCATCGGAAACGCGACATAACCTATGATTCTCTTAACTTCAAGCCTTCTTAACTTCCTAAAGGTGCTCGTGTTTCTTTCTCCTCCAATATAATACTGGGGTCTATGATGACCAAAGCTTGAGAACTCACAACAGTTGAACCGAATATATTTGTTTTCCAGGAAGAATTGTACAACCGACCTACCTTTTTTACAGCTAATTTCCTAAGCACGTTTCAAACTTGCATATTTTTTTTGAGATCAATTGTGCTTAAGACTTAAACTTTTTAAGCTTCAAAGGACACTTTAAACTGTGTTATAGTTATTCTTTCTGCTTGATAGGTGTCTTACTTCTTGAGTCTGCAGCTACTCCAGATCGACTTCTGTTTGTTTGAATGCTCTTTCGTGATCCCTGCGTTCTAGAGATTCTCTGGCATCGGAAACGCGACATAACCTATGATTCTCTTAACTTCAAGCCTTCTTAACTTCCTAAAGGTGCTCGTGTTTCTTTCTCCTCCAATATAATACTGGGGTCTATGATGACCAAAGCTTGAGAACTCACAACAGTTGAACCGAATATATTTGTTTTCCAGGAAGAATTGTACAACCGACGTAGCTTTTTTACAGCTAATTTCCTAAGCACGTTTCAAACTTGCATATTTTTTGTCAGAGCAATTGTGCTTAAGACTTAAACTTTTTAAGCTTTAAAGGACACTTTGAACTGTGTTATAGTTATTCTTTCTTTAAAATCTTTTGTTTACATTTTTAGAATATGGTAATCATGAGCTGACTACGCCAAGGAATCTCGAGAAATAACCAACACAAACCAAAATTGGCTTAGGTCGTCAAAAACCACACAACCTTAATATCATCGCCAAATTTTAAGATATTATGGTTGAATACGGATTGCTATCGTCTTTGAGCCTTCCACATCATTCTAAATTCTCTTCTTCCATATCAAGGACGTGTCATACGTTTGACACCGAACAACCTGCATGCGACGGGACCAACTTACTGTCACCAAAGTAACAATTATGGTTGTTTCCGACATGATATTTCTAAACCTAACCCCATTTCGACGAGATCTCATTACTTTCAACACTCTTCTGTCCCATACTTCCCCCCTTTCTAAACTCCAACTGTTTAGATTGATTGGAAATCTGCACAATCATCATCCGTTCCAATGGTACCTCTTTTCCCAACAGTCGCGCGTGTGCTGTTGCAATAGCCATTTTCCCACCCACTATATCCCAACGAAGAAAAAGGCCAAACCACATCAACCTGCGATCGCACAAAGTTCGCCAAAAGTGGAAAGCAATTAAAATGCTTCACGTTGATTAAAAACTCACCACTACATCCCACACCACAACCCCTCTCGGCCGGGGGTTCATTGCCGTATATTTCTTTTCCAGATAAATCTCATCCCTGCTTGAAGTTGCAGCAGTAGCTAAAAACTTCCTCCAAAACATTCTCTCCCCAAATCCACCCAACCATCAATGAATTGGGGGGGTGGGGGGGAGTGAAGTGAAATGGAGGTGAGGAATGAAAATTCATCAAAATGTCATCTTTTACGCGTAGTTTTTATTTCTCTTCATTTTTGTTGTTGTTGTTGTTTTGTCCAACAAACGGTTCGGCAATTTTGGTCAATTCCCCTGTCTCAATTTGTAGCGCGTTTCGGCGAAAGGGAATCAACACACACACACACAACATCATTCCCACCAGAGCGGATAGGTGACATGCCCCACAAAGGGTTGGAAGGGATCGTAAAGGGTGGGAGGGAGGTGGGGGGAGTGGATGTGATGAGATTGGAGCGGATTGTTGGTGCGTCAAAGAGAAAGAAAACAAATGAACGCTGGGCATTAACCACCACTTGAACGATGACTTTGGACATTTGGAGGTACTCTGGTCTTTCGTGTGCGTGTGTGTGTGTCCACACACCATCCACCACAACCAATCTCCCAAAATCTTCGAAAAGCGACAGCATTAACAACTTGCTGTGGGATCGAATTTTAATCGATCGAACTCGCATGAGACACGCCGAATGTTGGTCACATTACATTTTTCGGGGGGATTTTTTTTTTGTACGCTTTTCTTAAGTTCAATTCATTTTCCCCTTTTTGATGGGAAGATTTTCGGTACACTGAACTAGGGCTCTGTCACAATACCTTGTTAAAAAGGTGCGTGCGTGTGGTGCAGAGTTTGATCGTACCGATTTGTTCCCCGAATAATGATGAAAAACGGTTGACATTTCTTACTGTCAAGTGGTAAAGAGTTAAAATGCCTCAGATCCCCTGCAGCAGGGTGACAGAGAGGAGCTGTCTTTAATTATCAATTTACTCAACATGCTTCCACACACACACAGCCACACAGAGCTATTGGTTTGCCGCACAATTCGATGAGAACGGCACGAGCATCCAACACAAAACATTCGCTTTTCCCAAGCGTCTACAGCAAAGGGGAGAAAACAAATTGACTGTGTCAAAAGCCATGGATGAATTCCGCAACAACAACAACAACAAAAAGTGCACCCCATTTTCGCCACCCCTTTTTTTATATGACAATTTCGTTGTTGTTTTCGCAAGTTTTGCTTAGGCCACCTAATCGCATCTGGTTCATCTCGTTCGCACCCGGTCGGTTCGCGATATCGTGGAGCCGTCTCCACCTTTTATTTTCCCACCCTTCAGTTCCCCTTCCCCCCAAACCCCTCTTCTGTCACCATTATCCACTAAATCTTATTTATTTGCGGATTATTAATTTGTTGGTACCGTGCCGCGTGTGCTGAGTTTTCACGTTCGAATGTTTTGTTGCTATTTAATTGATTTTCGTTAGTTTGGTGTTGCTTTTCTTCGGTAACGAGCTTTGGCGCAGTCTTGTTTTTTTTTTTTGGTAACGAAGAAGCTTACCAACGTTTCAACAAGGACATATAAATTCATACAAGAAATATACAAGCAGAAAATGAGCCAACAGGATCGTAAAAGTGGCCCGAGCGTACGCACGATCGTAAAAACCCCATCAAATGGGTAATAAAACCAAAAAAAAAACATACATGAACACAACAGCATCCAACAAAAAGCAAACGAACAAGAGTAAGCAGGAAGTTGCGACGAAAAAAAAACGGTGGAGAAAACCTGTGTGTGTGTGCGTGTTAGTGCACAGGAATCTTTTTCTTTTTATTTTTTTGTTTGGTTTGCTTTTGTTGTCTTTCGGCAGCCATCCTGTGTCTCCTTCTTCACAAGCTTCGCTTCACTTTGCTCTTATAAAATAAACATTAAAAATCTGTTTCCATTTCGAGGATCAAACGTAAGGGGCCCTAAAAAGTGTAGCGCGCTAGAGATGGAAAGAAGGAAAGCACACACACACACACACACACTCAAAAGTATCATAATTGCAGACGGCGAGAGATGGAAGCAGAAATTCAAAAAACACCACCGAGAACAGGCAAGCAAAAGGGAAACATTTTTCCGTTCCAGGCGATCCTGCTACGGCGAGGCAAGAAGCGATGAGCCGTGAGATGCGAGGGATGAAAATCACAAGAACAAAGAACGCAGATCCATTGCACTGCCTCTCAAGGCAAGGAACGGTGGGGGGGGAGGAGATCAGAGACGAAATAAATAAGAAAATTTAAAGCAGTTCTCGGGGCAGCGAATACAGGAGATGCCACAGCATATCGCAACTGCAAAACTGCTGCTACATAAATGGGCCATGCGCGCTTTATGTTGTGCGCAAAAGAGAGAGAAAAAAAAACGCGTGTGGTGTGAGACGGGAAAGGTGAGCAGAGGATAAGAGAAAGAGACAACGAAGCTAGGATGTGTGCAGTAAGCGGCGGCTCAATGAACAAAACCGAATGGAAAACGAGACCAACCAAATAAAACAAGGCTAGCTAAAGCGAAAGGGAATAAAACACCCAACACAATCAAACCAAAAATAAAGGAAGAAAATGGAAAACAAAATAAAAAGGGAAAAACCTAACACAACACAGAACAGAAGCGAGAAAGAGAAAACGACACACGCATTACATTGTGGTGAACACGAAATGAGGCTAACAGAAATGTGAATCGGTGTGTGCGATGGTGAACCCAAAACACCCAATTCAACCTACCTCCCCCAAGCAAGGTGGTGGTGGGTCAGTTGATCTCACCACTTGCGAGAACGGGAAAGGTGTATTGAGGTTGCTGCGTCACTGTGGTAATGATGGCTGGAGCACTGTTGGCGAGCCTTGTGGCCCGCGGGCCCGAAACTCGCTCTCTCTCTCTCTCTCTCTCCCATTCTCGCTCTGCTTGATCAGTTTCCACAGCATCACCTCGATCGTTGATGTATGCGCCTGTGTGTATGTGTGTTTTTTTGTACAGTAAATATATATATTTTATTTCTCTTCATCATAATCATCATCACCTTCCTTGGTGCGTGCACGAAAGAGATGCCAGGCTTTACTGCTGTTTCATTACAAAATTCGTTTGCTTTTTTTTTTTTGGTTGGGTGCGAGGAGCGTTGACCAGACAAACGTTAGAGTATTGGATGTGGACGTTGGCAGAGGGAAGGATGGGAGGAACATAGTGGAGCGAAACTCCCAAAGCGATCGCTGTACCACTAGAAGCGGTCTGGAAGTGAAGCAAAGGGACGAAGGAAACGACACTTAACGCACACATACACACACATTTGGATTGTAATTAGTTGCGGAATATGGGAAGTGTGCGCGAAACTGACAATGCAACAAAAAAAAACTGACTAAAACATGTAGATCCTCTCGAACTTCTTAAACGCTTAGAAGAACGGTAAAATACCACCTGTTTTTTTTTTTGTTCTACTGTTTTTTCAGCAATTTTGACAGCTGTCAGAAAAATGGTATGGCAGTGGTAGTGGCACGATTTACTATTTTTGTCCGGAACTTGTGCCCGGACTGACTATTGATGCTACAGACAATCAAAGGTAGTTAAGGAGGCCAGTAGTGGCAAGGCCCAGATTCTCGTAGTTGCAATACCAAAGAAGAACCTTTTATCTTATGTTTTTGACAGTTGTTGATTGCAGGTAGATCTTGATGAATGTTTTTTTACAGTTTTGACAGTTTTATCTGCTGTCAAAATTACACAACACTATCATATGCATACAAGGGAAATGAATATGGCACAAACTTATGTTATTAATGTTATTGATTTTTAAATTTTGACATCTGTCAAAGTTAAACGATGCTGTAAAATGCATATCATCATAACGCAAGCTTATACCGTACAAAAACTACATTCCATTTGATCTGATTGATTGAACAACTTTGACAGCTGTCAAACTTAATAAAATATTATTAAAAAAAAATCTAAATCAACCGTACAATCCTACTTGTTTGGTTGATTCTGATGTTTTCTTTTATAGTTTTGACAGTGTTGACAGTGCTCAACATTACAAAATACGATACGATGCATATAGAGTAAGGAAATACGGTACAAACTAATTTTGAAGTTGTTTTTGTTGTTTTTAGAAATGTTGACAGCTGTCAAAGTTAAACGTTGCCATAAAATGTATATCAACGTAACGAAAGGCAATACCGTACAAACCTACTTGCCATTTGATCTGATTGATTTAATAACTTTGACAGCTATCAAAACTAAACGCTGCCAACAAAACAATGCACATCAAGCAAACCAATAGCGTACAAACCAACTTTGAAGCCACATTCCTCCATAAAGAGGGGAGGGCGAAATTAAGCAAAATGTGCACACGTCATCTCTAACATTGTATGCAAAACATCATCAACGTGGCTCTTGTTGTTGTTGTTGCAATTGCTTAGAGAGACTTTGGTCATCAACGTGGCTCTGGCGAAGATCGAGCGGGAATCTCCCATTTTATAGGCACGTACACACGCGCAGCACCCCACCGCCGCTCCCATCGAATGTGTGTCCTCGCGTGTCTCATGTCGCTGTTGCGTGAAACCGTTGCGAGAACGATAGACGCACAGCACGATAAAGGATCCATAGCGCGGTGACCATGAACTCGGGATCCGCAAGCGCGATTGTCATCCGTGCGCGATCCGTCATCCGCGTCCGTATGAAATATGTGATCGGCACACCGTCATCGTTCCTCGAACCCGGACGGACAGCAGACGGACGCGCGCGCCCCATAACAGATATCGGGCAAAAATCTTCGTCCGAAAGTGTATGTGAGCGGAATAAGTTTGTTCGCGAAATTTGATGCGCCACTATTTGGAGGGGAGGGTGAAGTTGGGTTGATAAAATAGACGCAGAGATACATACAAATGCGTGATGATGTTTAATTTCATATTTTATAAGCTTCGAAGCATACACAATTCGTACAACCGACGAAATGCTGCGGGAAGTATGCCTCGCTTCTTCGGAAGCTTTGTAAGTTCTTGATCGAATGTACATGTCTAATCATCCTTCAACATGTGAAATGGTGAGTGGAGAATCTATTAGTGCTGAAAATGCGATCAGCATATGAATGTATAACTCGCCCACCTCTCCAAAAAAAAAAGAAAGAAAGAAAATTGGTCAGCGGGTGAAAACACACATCACCAGCAAGGTGAAGAAAAATAACGAAAACGGGAATAGAACAAATGGTGTAAAAGCAACAAAGCTGGAAAAAAGAAACCAATGAACAAAAAGCTGTTAAAATAATTACGCACACTCCTTTCTAGAACAGTATAAAACACAGACAAAATAGAAGTATAAGAAGGAAACGACAATCGACATACGAAACACAACAGAAAGAGTGAAGAAATCGAATGGAAACCGACCTTACAGGCAACCGGGGTAGCATTCTCCAGCAGGAAAGGAAAATTACGAGAAAGAGAGAGAAAAAAAAAGTACAAGAACTCCCAAAATGGTAAACGAGAAGAAGGATACGAGTATCGGGAAAGGAGAACAGAAGACGAAGACAAACGGAGGGAGAAAATAGAAGAAACGAAGCATCAAAGCGAAGTGCAACATAAAATCGTAGACAGAAGAATGCCAGCCCCCGGTATATATGTGTTTGTGCGTTTTTTTTATACTGTTGAAAATCTGTGGCCGCAGCTAGGCATTATTTCTTTTCCTACATTGCTTTTAAATCTGCTCTCCTTCTCTCTCTTTCTCTCGCTCTCTCTCGCTCTTTATTCTTGCTTTTCCACAACGTCCTCAATTATGGTGTTGCAAATAAGCTTGGATGTGTGTGCGTTTGTACGATCGGAGTATCAGGGACCTGGTAGAGGACGCAGAGAAGCAATTGGGTGGAATTTTCTGACTAATGCTCCCCAAATGGAGTAGAGAAATCTTCCGTTTTCTTTTGCGGATCTCCCGTGCGGACACCAGCAATTCCCATTATCGATGGAACGGTGCACCCGGAGCATCCCGGGAACGGCAGAGATTTTCTCCAACTTTGTGCACCGTACACGTGTGTGTGTGTGTAAAAGGGATTTTTCTTGGTGTGTTTTCTTGCGTATGTCCTCATCGGGACCTCGGGCAATTTTTGTGTTGCTTTAGCTTTTCTCACTCTTCGCATTTCCTGGGCTGTCGATGCTCTAGCTATAGTTCTTCTTTGCACACTGTTTTCTTTTCAGAAAACGCAAACAATTTTCATGTTTTTTTTAAATTTTTTTATTCAAGTAGAACGGCCTGGCAATTTTCATGTTAAAGTACCCAATATCAAAGGACAAAGGAAGCTTTTTTTATGAAAAGATGAAGGAATAGGAAGACGATTTAAAATCAACAAAAAACGCCATAATGCACAAATTGAAATAAGACAAATGTCAGAAGATAAAGGAACAGAAAAGCAGAACTATGTTGGAACGTTTTCGCAAAGTTAAGACACTGTAACTATCCGTCTCAGTACGAACTGCACAACTGGGCAGGTCCACAGACCAGCGAAAGGATAAAGAAATATGATGGACCTCTGTCTCGTGTCTCATTTTCTCAACTCAACTGCGAAACCAAAGGACACAGCAACGGAGACTGTAAAAAACCCGATGCAAGGTTACGGAGCCCTTTTGGCAAATGCGGACCACCGAAACCCATGCAGCAGAGGTACAGCGCCGTCACACTCGGCGAAGAGATTGAGCTTTTAGGGTGACCCCGGATCGGATTTCGCAACCCAAACTCGCCCAAAGCCTTGGGATGGGATTTTTGATGTGAACACAAAAGGATGCCAGGTGCAAACTGCTTGGACGGGCC
>KZ063711.1:0-23977 GCA_002091835.1 Anopheles maculatus
CCCCCCCCTCCCTGAAAAACATGGCCAAACATGGAGCCATGTTGATTGTGTTTCTTCTCCTTCCTAAACTACACGCAGCGAGTCCATTAACAATTAAATTGTAAGACAAGCGTCCGATTTGCTTTACCCGGTTTGGGGTGGAGACACACACGCGCGCACACACATAGACAGTTCCAAATGTTAGCCCGTGGCCCGTTTCATTTGACCGCCTGTTGATGGTCACAGTTTTATGATTTGACGAATTTTGTTTTCGAGCGTTACGTTAACGTCTGTTTGTTTTATGTGCGTTGGCTATCTTCTACTGCTTACGAGAGTTAAAACTGAAAGACCAAATGACGGACACGGGCAGGGAAGCGACGAGTATGAATGAAGAAATGATGTTAACCATAAAAGCATTGCATCTTAAAAACTGTTTTGAAGTTGTATTGAATTTCAAATTATGCAAACCCCATTTCCTTACAATTGCATACATGCAGGGGTTTGAGATGTTTAAATATTAATAAAAGTTACAGCTTTAGAACGTAATAGGGGGGGAAAGGAAGGGTAAATACGTAGGAACCGCAATGTGGCACAATGATGTGCAAGGGAGAAATCACAAAAAAAACGAGCGAGAGTTATTAAAATCAAAGAAAACAAAGAAGAGATTGATGCAGAAGTTTTGCCCTAGAGCAGGCTGTGAGCTGCATCGGGAATCAGTTATGAGAATTCGCAATGGAATTGTTCTTTTATTTACGCTTTACAAGTTACACTTTGGAGAATACGTACATAAATCTATTGAAGGTTTATTGAAGGTCTATTGAAGGTTAATCGAAGCGTTTTATAGTTGCCTTTTCTTTAACTAAAAATAAATAAAATAATAACTAAATTGTTTATAGCTTAAAAATGAAATAATTTAAAAACAAAACGAAAAGATATGTTGATGCACAGCTTGATAACGCGTACGGTACGCGAAAGAAATGTGTAAGCGAGCAACAATGCCAGCACTGGAACGTGCCTGCGAATGTATGACATTCTGCACCGTCCGCTGAACATCCATCATACGTGCGTAACTTTGTATGCGGCCGGACAGGCGCAAGTTATCACATTTTAATCGACCCGCAACACACCGGGAGCGCACCCGCAGGTGAGCACAAGCGTAAGACGTTGAAGAGCAGACGGGAAACTGTTATGAGCTCATCAGCGAGTTTGTGCGCGTACTGGCGCGAGTCGGTTACATTTAATAATTTTATTGATATCCCGATGGTGCGTGGTGCATACAGAAACAGTGACGTGATGCTCTAAACTGTTCCACAGGTACACTGCATCAAAAATGGTGAAATAATAAGATATTATTAAGAGAATAGATTTTTTCGCGTTGCAAAATTAGATGAACAATGCTAAAAAAGGTATAAAGGCAACAAGAAAAATACAGAAATAGCTGGTAGCTAAATAAAAAAATAGACAATAATAAAAGGCAAAGATACGAAAACAAAGTAAAAAATATGTTAATTTGAGAATATAAGGAAAGGAAAGGAGCGACCCGGTGGTGATGCGACAGCGGCACCTGTCTTCACACGGCAGGACCGGGGTTCAAGTCTCATCTGGGCCGTTCCCCCATAGTGAGGATTGACTAACCAACTATGCGGTATCAATTAGTCTAGTAAGCCAGAAATGGCAGGCATATGACCTTAAGAGGTCGTTAGGCCAAGAAAGAAGAAGAAGAAGAAGGAAAGGAAAACAAATAATCAATTTAGAATTGATTCGTAAGTTAATAAAAAAAAGAAAACAAAAATGAACCACGAAATCGAAACAAATCAGTCAGGAAAACGATATATCAATAGCGTGTGAATAAAATACTTAACAACACAGCCAAATATCGAATGCCGCGAAAATGGCAAAGCAGCCCGACCCTAGCGAAGATAAAAATCAAAACTCTCCGATCCCGACCACAACCATTCACACGCACACGCTAACCCAGTGCAGTGCTTATGTTTATTAATTTTATAGACATTCACCGGGGCCATCATCAGGCTCATAAATTTGGCAAGTTTGTGCCCCGATTCCGGGACCGGCGCACGGCCATTCGCGTCAAACGGACGGAGTTGTGGATGGCTTCATTGCGCTACTTTTTTGTTCGGTAGGGGTTTTCATTCTCTTTTTCTTCTACCATATATGCCCCCCGGCCAGTCCACGGCCGGCCAGATCATCGTCACCTTTGACGGTGATTGCGGACAAAAAAAAATTAAGAAGCAAAACAAACGTTCCGCTGTTAGTATTCCGATCCGGACGCCTAATGAAACACGTGTTAAACATGGCATTGCCATGGACGGACCCGTAGGCATCCTTGCGACTTGCAGCATCCTTTTCGCGCAAGTGCATACAGGTGGATGGGTGGGCATGGATGAGTGGGCCCGGGTAGGCGAAAGGCCCGGCACGCAATTAGAACGCGGCGGAACGCGCGAAGAAATGACTGTTTTGTCGTCTTTCAACATCATAATTAGGGCCCGGGTGCGACCGGTTCGAGAGGGTTTTAATTATTTGATTTCGAGATCGAGAAGAGATGGAGAGAGAGAGAGAGAGAGAGCAAGGAAGGGAATGTATTTTGTGTGTGAATTGATTGAAAGAGCGGTAAAGGTTACACACACGTGTGTGATGGGGCGTGTGTTTCATTCTTGACTGATGCAATAAACTCTTCAATGCACAACAGTCTTGTTTTGGATTGAGTGACAAACTTTGTACGATAGTTTTCGTCTTTTATTTGGAATGAGTTCTAATTTTAGCAGGCTTAAATATCAAGCTTAACCATAATAGAGGTTTATTATGATTCTTTGGGGTAGTCTGATGGCCGATGGAAGCTGGGGTGGCGCCAGTCTTCACGGCAGGACCGGGACTCGAATCCTATTCGTACAGTATAATTCCTGGTCCGCAAAACTGACTATCGAACTACATACATATGTACCAGTAAGTCTAGTACGTTCTAGAAGCAGACCAAGAATTTTATCCGGTAATAGAAAAACGTTCAATTTTTGATCAGCGAGGTAATCGTGGAATCGTTCAAATATTCACCTGCGTCTGAGCAAAAAGACGGACTAAGTAGAAGTATGGAAAGCAGTAGTTGTATTGCATAGAAAAAGAAGAATAGAAATGTCACTGTAAGTACGTTATGCTATACACAATATACCAGCATCCAGATTCTACGGTCTGAGGGAACATACATCCACTCAACATACCTGAGACTGTGCAGAAGATTTGGAGTCTCAGTACTTACGTACGCTATTACAACATGTACCCTTTCCAAAACTCATGAAACTCTTCACGCTGTGTTCGAGAGGAAGAAGCTCTCCAATAATGAGCTATATGAGCCATATGGCCACTAGCTGTCGGTTCTCAAATAATATTGGAGGTAATTGAATAGTGTATATTCAAACAAGCGGGGTAACTTAGGAAGGCCCAGGAAGCTGGATTCCAAAGTCGTACCGTGGGAATACCTCAGACAGAGAGAGAGAGAGAGAGAGAGAGAGAGAGAGAGAGAGAGAGAAGTGAGCTGTACGATATTCTCAGTATGACAGTAACGCACACGGTGTCACACTAAATTGTCTCGCCTGCCTCTTGTAGGCTGGTAATGTCATGAGTAGGGTATATGGACAACCTAGTCTGTAATATTTTTTTAGGTCGATCACAGGGATAAAAGAAGCGTGATAGGTCCAAGTTGGAGTGATGACGTTGATGCACCTATCAGAATGTTCTGGATACCCTGTAGACAATGCTTAAAACATGCTCTCAAATCCCCTCAGTTTCATACAAAAGGCCCTCATTTCTCCATACAAGTTTTGACTTGTGAAACAAAATTAGGGGCTTACACGCAGTTTCGCTTGCGGTGTTTTGTTGGACTTCTGCTGGAGGCCAATATCGGAGAGCGGCTATACTACCTGATAAGTAAGTATGACGATTCTTTGAAGTATTATTGTTTTAGACTTAAATTTTTAACTTTAATAATGGTCTGATTAATATAATCTAATTCTTACGGAAACAAAACATATAAAAATCCCGAAAAATGGTGGGGAAGACTAAAACTTTCATAGAACAGCCTGAAAACTGTCTGAGCAAAAAATGATTCCATCTGGGTATCGTCGTCCCGGTCTCCAAAAATCTAAGATAGTAAGCTGTCTGCGCTATCTAATGCGATAAGGATGCTTAAAAACCGATTAATCGTTTAGAGAGCTTTTCTCAAAAATACGAGTGTGATTAGAGTTATCTGAGTACTTTTCTTTGTATATAGAGTATTTTTTTCTCTGTCTCTCTGCAATCTTATCAATCAATGCCTGCACGATACAGAGAGAGAGAGCTAGATTCAAGAATACAGCCAACAGTCGTGTGCAATACTATTGACATAGACAACAGTGCGTCTACCAAGTACACTGTTCGGACAGTTAACCTACGTGTTCCTTTAGGCAGGACTACCTTCGTATCTGGAGAGTCAAAACAATCGCTTCTCGCACAAGCCTGATCGTTCGGCAGTTAAAGTATCGAAGCCGTTGAGTGGAGATTGGGATTGCAAATTAGGATTTTATGTTTATTACAGTTTTAAAGTTCTTATGTATAAACAATATTTGATTATGTTCATTACAATCTGTACACTTATGAATTCTTTGATGCCTTGTTGGTTGATTTATCCAAACAAACGGTTTATTCTATGATGCCATGTCACACGTTAAGCTTGAGAATGCACGTGTAACCACTTTGAGTGTTATAATCGCGCGTTCCCACATGTTGCTTACGGCATAAACTGGTGCTACGCATGTGATCTTCATGTTCGAAGAGAGGACTTGATTATGGACAAGTGCAATTCTATTTTACCATGCATTCGGATTCTGACGTTCCTTTGTTTAGGTTATTCATTTTCGTCAATATCGACGATCGCGCCCTGGTATTGTGATTTATGTATATCGCTGGTTTCGTGCATCGAGCCGTTCCAAAATTCGTATGTTTATTTTAGGCCAGCGACAACAGTTTTTTTTTCAACAATAAGTTACAATTGTTTAAGCTAAATCGTTGCCTATAGGACATGCGTATCGTATGGATAACTAGCTGTTGGTGGTGTATGATCATTTCCTGTTTCGTTGCTTGAATATCACGTTCGTTCGTGGCAATCCAATATCGCGTACTCAACACTACGCATGACTAAAAGTGAAATAAAAACTCTACTTCAAGTGCATCGAAGGGTTACGCGTAAGCAATTCCGTACATTTATGTTTGGATGACCTGCGCAAACGGAATGTAACCGAATGCGGTCGTAATTAGTGCTTGTTGTTAAATATTAATAAGCAAACGCCGATCAGATACCACTGTGCCCAAAGCATGGGAATAAAGCGAGAACCACAAACAGAACACGCACAAAGTGGGAGGAAAAAACAAAACAAAACAGCATTCCTGAAGGAAGCGCAAAATGAAGCAATAATACTAAACGCACAGTGAAATGGCTGTGAACCGGTTCCGGCTATTTCGCCGAATTGGCCCACATTGCGAAAAGTCTCTTCCGGTCGTGGCGGGCAAGAGCAAAACGAAGGGCACGATAATAAAATCGAACCATCCCGTTGACAAAACAGACACCACGGGCAGCAATGTGCACCGCGACAGCCGCAAAACGCTATCAAATCTTTCAAATCTTTCTACCATCAATTCATTTAAATTTTCCCCGCTGTCTTGCTGCTTTTCATCTTCGTTCTGTCGCTGCCCTGTTGTCAAATCTCCCACTCATCTCGCTGTGCCGGGTTTTAATGTTATTAATTCATGCTTCAGGTGTTTATTTGAATCTTTGAAGCCAAAACCAGATAAAGCAGGCAGTCCTCCGATCAAAGCCCCCCCCCCCTCCCCCCTACTATCGCACTTCACACAATCACCGTAATGCGTCTGCTATATTTACTTTAAACGTTAAATTTATAGTGGCAATAAATTAGGAAATTATCATGTTTTCATATTGACGTTGTTGTAGCGGCTGTTCTCGTGGATGTAAATAAATGTGTTTTCCTTCTCGTTTTGGGTTTGGTTTTGTTTTTCGCTTGCGTGTCAAAAATCCTGCTAGCGGTGACTTCGGTGATAGATTGGAAGGAACGGGAGTAAGCATGAAACGATTGTCGCATGGCTAGATGATAGTGTGCGTTTGTTTTCTTCTAAATAGTAGCAAAGTGAAGGTTGTAAATGATAGCAGCATGAAGCGGGAAAGAAAATTCAACATCAGACAAAGAAAACCTTCACGGGAGATAAATTTACCAATTTTGGTTCACTCTCTCATGTCGGAAAACGATGGGAATTTCGATACATTAGAAGCAACACGAAGGAAGTCTCTCTCGCTGGAGGCTGCAGGCTGCAGGTGGGCTGGAAACAGGTGGGAACGGAATGAGGACGGGTCCCGGGAAACGGTGGCCACCACTGGGCGGGGTGCTGGTTTTCATTATTGATTTTCATTCCCATCGTGTTCGGCGTTTGTGCGCGTGCGTACCCTGCGGGGTCGCCCAGTTCGTGTTTCACATCATTAATGCATATTTATGCGCTAGCGTTGAAATAAGACCTATCGGATCTGGCTCAGCTGGCAGTGAGGATGCGGCTGCGGAAGAACCTGTTGAGGAGTGTGGGTGCCAGGGAATGTCAGGATCTATCTGGATGACAGGCAGAAATAGTAAATATGTTAGATTTGAGCTTCAAACTAGTGACGTTTGGTTAGATGCACACAAACAAAGCAGTTTGACAGTTAGTAGACCGGCACAGTGGAATAGTTTGTGTTAAGTATTAAGGCTATCCTGTTCTCACACGAATTGATTTGTTTTGCCACTCACACACACACACACGCACTATCAAGTAGACATAGACACTAAAGGTCCACGGCCAGAGTAAATCTAAATCATCTCCACCGACGGGTGGGACATCATGGAAATAAAGCATAAATCGAGAAAACGAATCAGCGTGGGCTGTGCGTGTTTACAGTGTCGAGTTGTGTGATTGTGGGTGGCATACGGTGACACCGTACCTTTGCTTAATTGTTTTTAGTGTCGATTTGAGTTTTTGGGTTATCGGTTGGATCGTCTTACAGCCGGGCCGAACCACGGCACGGCAAACAGAAGATGAAGAATGTTCAACCATGTGATTCTTTTGTTTTAGCTCTTCTCTGTCTCTGTCTCGGGTTTCCTCTGGGTTCCTCTGTGGTTTTGTTTCTCTTCCTTTTTCGGCTGTTTATTTAACGAGTAAGATGACCATAATCATGAATGATCATGATCATGATGTTTGTCCCACCGGCTGATTAATGGTTCATAAATCGATCCCGTCGCCAAACCATTCGCGTGCGTGCTTTATGGGTGTCTTCCTTATCCGTCCAACTATCTGTTTGTTTTTGTTTGTTATTTTATGTTGTTTGTTTATCGGTGCGGTGGAGTATTCGAACGTGGGAAATAAAAGGTAGCCGGTGAAAGATGTTGAAGCGTAAATACCTAAAAATGAATGGAAGTAATTTTTGGTTTCGAAAAAATGTAATGCATGAAAATTGTACTTAACTCCGTTTATCAGAAAAATTTTAAGTGACTTAAGTAATTTTATGCAATTTTGTTTACTGCTTAAATAAGTAAATAATTATAATTTATGTATTTGTTTAGTTATTATAGTTTCATATGATACTGTGACCCATGGATTCACCTTTCTGTCCATCATTGTATGCATTACTCTTTTAACAACGTTCTCAATAAATTATTAACATCTATGTCGAAAATATTCTACAAACTACTGTTGCAAATTTGTTCGTACCATAAGGTTTTCATCCTGAGCGAAGAAATTAAAAATAATATAAATTATATACCGATTCTTTGCTTCATTTACGAACGACCTAAAAAAATCTTAATAGGAGACAGTGTTTGGTCACCTGACATCAACACATTTAGAAGAAATTGATTTGGAAAACTGACGTATTACAGGGCTTCTGAGATGAATTAGTAGTTATTCTACTCATTACTGGATTTTGCTCAAGATGTCAATTAAGAGGAATAACTAGGCTTTTTCGCATTCTCCTGACACCTTTGAAAGGTTCGAAAAACATTCAAGTTCTTCATATCAGTATCTTCATCTGGATCTGAGCCGACAACGTGCGATAGAGTCCCGATGTAGCTTTGAATTTGTCACTTCATCTTTAACATGGTCCAGAAATGGCTGGCACATTACCAGATCATCTCGAAAATTCTGTAATGCCTGTGAATCTTTGATGTAGGGATTGGAACATGCGTCTAATGCATGTAAGCTATCCTGGACAAGATGGATATTGCTAGACATTAGTAATCGTCCATATTTTGTTATTTGCTTAGTATTTTCGTATTTTTCCTTTTTATTCTTAGTCGTTATATTTTCTTACTTATCAGACGCTACAACTGCTTCACAGACTTGACCTTAACATACCTCGGCCCTTCAACAAAGCTTGGCGCATGATCTAGCACCGTCGGCAACCAATTATGTATCCCGGCCGTTCTGGCAGACGCATCAAAGCCATAGCTTTATTTGAGTTTGAGCCTACCACGTCTCCTCTGTCCATATGGACGACCTAAAAAGACTTCACGGGCTGGGTCGTCCAGTGCCATTCTCATGACATGAATACATCCCACCGGAGCCTGGCGAGTTTAATTCGCTGCATGATGGTGATGTCACCGTATTGTAGTAGCGGCTTCTCCATTGTCCTTCCACACACACGTTATGTACAATGTTTGTTAGGATCTGGATTGACTTATAGAAGAATACTCTTCTTCTTTTTTTTTCTTGGCCTAACGACCTCTTAGGTCATACCTGCCATTTTTGACTTACTAGACTTATTGTTACCGCATAGTTGGATGGTCAGTCCTCACTATGGGGGAACGGCCCAGATGAGACTTGAACCCTAATTAGAAGTCTCTATATATCCTTATATATTCCCGAAGTTTTCACTACCGAGGCTCGGATAGCTCCATTCAGCACCCGATTGAAGAGGAGACAGTCCATCTCCCTAGCGCAGGCCTCCATAATGGAAGCAAAGGGCCTTCAGAGTTTTCCATCCAACTTTTCCTGGCATGTGAGCATTATCATTATCATTCCTGATTAGTATAGTTTTAACTTGGTTGTCAGATGCGTCTTGATATTACAGTACCGTTATTTCACAGTCACTTAAAAACACTCAGATTGAGTGGTTGACGGTGCTTATGAAACACATATTATTGGCGTTGAACGCGTCGTCCATTGAAGGCTTATAACTACTGTTGTTTGGCAAATATACTGTAGTTAAGACTATTTTTGGAGAATGCATATTGGATGTCCCAATAGGACCGGGGCGGCCCGGTGGTAGATGCGACAGTGGCGCCGGTCTTCACACGGCAGGACCCGGGGTTCAAGTCTCATCTGGGCCGTTCCCCCCATAGTGAGAACTGACTATGCAACTATGTGGTAACAATAAGTCTAGTAAGCCAAAAATGACAGGCATGATCAAAGAGGTCGTTAGGCCAAAAAGAAGAAGAAAATATTGGATGTCAAATTCGACAAAATTGAGTCATCTGTAATTTTTTGGTAAATTTCTGTAATCAGGTTAATTGCGCTTTCTATGCTTATCTTTGCAATTGAAAAAAGTCTTTGTAAAGCTTATGTAATTAATAATAATTTAAAATTTTAGATGGAAATAACCAGATTGTAAAAAACATCGATTGAAAGAACACCTTCCGTAGAAAATAGAGCTTTTTGTTGTAATTTTAGCGCGTTAATTATCTTTTGTTAGCAATACTTCCAGGCCGTTCTATTAGAATAAAAAAAAAATATCTTTTGTACTCTTTCAATTGGATTCTGTTGCATTAGCGTAGTCAATTTATGTTTTTTAGTTGTGACTTTGAGTTTTTTAAAAGCTTTTTGAAGCTTTTTCCAGTAATACTGTGTCATAATCTTGATTATGTTTGTGATTATGTGACTAGAGAATTCTTAATTTAATGTAATGAAATGTAAAAGGATTCACGATGGTCTAAGAGGACTTTTTCCTATTCGAACTTCACTATGAAAACAATTACACTTACCTAATCTGACCTTACCGTACGTGACTCAATTCTTCTTTTGAAACTATCAACACTACAGTGAATAAATCGTTCATGATTAGCGCTATGTGATTCGGATCGTGATAATCGAATGAATTAACCGGAACGATTAACCCTTACAGGAGCATTGATGTTAACATTCACCGGCAGAGTGATTGCATCGATTTCTCATCCTGATATTATTTTTTTATAAATACACATTCGGCTACTTCACGACTATGTTCTCATGAAGATAGTTTCAGTTGCGCGATTCCATGCATCAATCAACACGATCTAAAGGTATCAAATCTCTGTGCCAAAATTAAGTTAGGACAAAGAAAAAAGTTCCTTCCTTCCTCTCTGGCACTACAACTTCTGTAGGTCTTGGCCTGCTAGCAATTGCTAGCTTTCTGTGACTTAGTTATACCCGTAGCTGGATAGTCAGTCCTGCGTACGGGGAGGTGGTCCGCCGGTATTCGAACCCCGGTCCTGCCGTGTGAAGACCGGCGCCGCTATCGTATACACCACCGGGCCGCCCCGTTCATTTTGAGTAAATGAGATCATTTTGAATAAATGAGATCGTTATAAATTGTATAAATAAATATTTTTCATATACTTTAAAGAACTTAGGAATGTATATTTGAGTGTCAGGAATAAAGTAAACCAAAAACAAACCTGGTTAGTTGATTTTTTAGATTTGTTTTCGAGTTTATTTGGTTTAAATTCATCTAGAAAATCACAGTATCGAAAAAGCGCTCAATTAATATAGGATCGAGAATTGTAATTATTTAAATAATTTAATAATATTTTTATAATTTACGTTCCCACCGCTGACCCACATGATCTGCTGCAGATGCTGTGGCATGCTTTCTCATAGATTATTTTCATTCTGTGCAAAACAATTCTTCTAGGCGAGTTTTAGGGGTTCAATGTATATATTTCATTAAATCGTTGCTCCAGTTTTGTCAACCCTCGTATCGAGAATTGTCTGAAAAATTTCGAAAAATTAATGATGACCATTGTAAAAGTTTTGACGTACAAAATCTTGTTAAAATTTCGTTGTAATGTTGTCTTCTTCATGCTGTACTATTTCTGCAACTCTTTACAGGATCTGCATCACAAACAAATCTTGCCGGTTGAAGGTTAAATAGTGCGATTTTCGAAGCATTTTAGCAAGAATTATATTCTAAAAGTATTGGGATAACTTTAATGCTTCTTAGCAAACTTAAGTAGCATGTTTCCGAGCCATCAAAATAAAACTTTTCTGTCCAAAACTTACGAAAGATGTTTTGCTCCGTATCTGTTGAAAGACAATCGGGTTCTACGAGGTGTTTGGTGATCTCAACATCCTACAGCAAATCAGACTCGTCAAGCTCCGATAGGCTGGTCATGGCATGCGACTGGCATCGGACGACCTACCCTGTAAAGTCTTCTTAGGTTGTTTTAGGTTGCGTGATGCGTCTGCCAAAAAGACCAGAATATGAAATAGCCACAGATTGCATCACTAGTAATTTTTGATAATGACTGGAATATCGTCATGATTTCAAAGTAGCATCTTGCTTTTGTCTTCCTAACTTTTTCTTAGTTTGGATTTCAAAACAAGAGCTTATATATTTAAGATGTTTAAGCGTTGTGTCTTTCAGAGCACTTTCAAAAACTGATATAGCATCACATTTAACCAAATAAATGAAAGTGAGCATTTTATTATGCCACTGTAGCGGTTTGACAATTGATTCCTTGCTCTATCGGTACCAGTGGAGTGTTCTAACGACTACGCTACATGCCAAACCATGCCTCGCATTCGCAAGGCATTGATTATACTTAGCCAGCTACAGGTTTTGGTAGAGGTATACATAAAAAAACAATCCCTTCTTAATAGAGGAAGCTGCAGAAAGAGCACACTAGTCAAATACACCACAAACGCACGAGAAATATGATATTTAGCAGCTTAAAGAATCGACAGGCCCGATTTAAGATTCCGCCCTTTTGTTACCGGCTCCTTATTGTTTGTTTTCCAGCAGTAAGCCCGCTGTTTTGTTTTCTATTTTTTGTGCCAATGTTGATGCGCCGTTGTACTTGAGCCTTGCCTTAATGCCGGTATAATAAATGGGGGATGGAAAATTTGTCGCTCTCTGTATGCATACACTGCAAACTGAACACGAGCGCCTGCTAAGTCTAAAACCCACACGCTGGTTGCCGGCCGTTTCAGGAGCATTATCCTGTGAGTGAGTGACTGTTTTTTTTGCTGTTGCTTCGGATCAAACCTTATTGCACGACCCGGCACGGGGGGAAGCGAAGAAGAGGGCGAGGGACGGTACACATCCCTTTACCTGCCATATCAAATTGCAGTTTGCTGATTTAAAATGAACTTCGCGTCGAATAATGGCAGGTCCGCTGACGTTGACGTGCCCGGGTGTGGAATGGTTTACGGCGAGTCTGGCCGGCAACTTCTTCTCATTTGCTTTCGGTCGCGTTCCTCCAACATTTGTGGTGGCTTTGTGGCTGTGTGGACGTATTCGCGTATATCTTCGTTTTCTTTGTTGGCGTTTGTTAAGGATCTGTTTCCGCACACCGGACGATAAATGCAAACCGCACATGAAGTGGAACGCGCCACACGCGGACGAATATGGCGAAAGTGCGTGTTAACATTGTTCACTTTCCGATTAAGCATTTTATTAGTGGAGGCTTACCAAAAGCAACCTTCTTTTCCCTTTGTTGTTTTCTTACGGCGTTGTTTGGTGGGCATCAGCTAAAACAGTAACACAAAACCGGTGGACACCTTTCACCGATTTGAATATCGAGTTTTAATCGAACCACTCCGATTAGGCGCGCGTATCCCGATACCTGCTGTGCATTTATCTCTCTCACTCTCTTTCTTGGTTTTCTGCTTCATCAGGAACATACATTCGTGTTCTTGTTGCTATCGTTCAAAGTCAGCAAACGGCACAACCTAACGCCTTTAACGCACGGCTGGCTCGGGTGAAGCACGAGAAATTATGAGCCCAATAATCGTAAATTGGTTTGTACGGCCGTTGAAGCTGTCAGCGTTTATTGCCGCACGTCGGACGCTCGAGCGTCTTCAACCCGTGCATAGACGGTTATTAGCCCGTCCGATTATAATATTGCATTTTCGAAAAAGGTACCTGTTGGGAGATGCACACACACACACACAGATGGTCGCGCGTATGAGAATTATTTTGGGTTGTCTTTTGCTTCGTTCAGCGACACCACACGACCGATAACGGGCACCGATAAGCGTGTTGACAGAAAAACAAACGCGAAGCGCAATGAAAACAAATTTAACCACGTACAAAAAGAAACAGAAAAGCAAGGGAAAACGCACTAACAACAGCAAAAAACACTAACACATCAAAACTGATGGTAAATGTTTTTAAACAACACATATTTGCGACGATGCACGATTCGAACAGACAAAACGGATAATTATCGAGATTGGGGTTGGGTGAGTGTGTGTGTGTTTTTCTTCTGTTTGTTCACAAACATTGCTAAACGTGTTTGTTTAGTGGAAGATTTTGACACTTTATTTTCGTTTTTTTTTTTTGGTGACACACACACTCACAATTACACACTTTTAGAACACTTTGGTAGCTGGTTAGTCGATGGAGTCCTGCTATTATACCTTAATGTTTCACTGGTGTAGTAATATTGGAGAGAAGTTTTCGATGTTTTGCAGCCAATATGTTTATGCACTGAGAAAGGTGGTTGGTCACTATACAGAGACTTTGAGTCGTCTTTTGTTTGCCATATGAAGGGAAGCAACTGGGATGTGACTGACTATTCTCATAGATTTTCTTTACCCTCCAAAAAGCAAACAGACAACTTCTTGAACCTTTTCTTGTTTTGATTTGTTTTGCACATGAAAGAAAGGTATTTGAACCGTTTATTTTAAATGTATTTTGTTTACCATTTTGTCTATTTTAATATCTTCCCATGCACGATTGTGAATTTCACAACGGTTTTTGTTTTATTTTCTTCCAACTCGTTCGTGTTCGAGCTTACTCACTGTTGCATACCGTCGGTTGCACATGATACACAAACACAACGGTAGCGTCATCGTTCTCCTACACACGCACACTTACATTCTAGTAGATTTGATTCTGATTTTGCGTATTGCGACCCAGATACCACCCGGATCGCTGGTTGTACTACAGTGTTATCTGTGTTGCACCTTGCTAATTTTCCACCAGTATCCACCCAACGTGGACCCGGCATGTTTCGAGGCGAAAAGGAACGTAAGCCATGTAACGTTTGTGGCGCATTCACCACTTTCTGACGCTACCAAGAATAGCAGCTCATGTAACTCTAGGCCTGCTTATTGTTTGTTTACTATGCTTCGGATTTGGTTTGATCTGTCAAACTGAAAACGTCTGATGAAGCATAACGCACCGTAAAGTTATTGGTGCGTCGGAAACGACAAAAAGGATTGAGAAAACAAAATTGACCTAACTGTTGACCTCCTCTTGTCGCGATGCGAATCCCCAAAGGATGCGTTTCTTTTTGTTTAGTAGATTAAAACACCGTTTAGACATAAGTTATCGACGAACTAGCTTAGTGTATATAGTATACGTGCATAATAATTTAGTACCTCGCTAGAGTTAGTAGTACGTACGGTCGCTCTCTCCTTCTACTTCACCCGCTTAGTGCCCTCTGGACAGGCGAGGCGATTACGCCATGCATTTGCACCGGTCCCTCCCTACCTACCGCATTGCTTAGTCTAGTGTGCGCCTTACAGTGCTCTACAGCTCCTCGAGGCATCGCGAGTTTGTGAGCATGATCCGCGTCAACCGCCAGACCTGCTTGGACGCGTTCTCGAGCGCACCGGGTGACTTGCCCTTGAACAGGTCCATGTTTGGCAGGAAGTAATGCGGACACCGGCGACACTGGAGGCAGGAGATCAGCTGCAGAAAGATCCCGTTGATACGGTCGCCCATACAGTTCTCGTCCCATTCCATCTCGCGCGGATGCTTCTCGCACTCGTACAGTAGCAGCGTCTTCATCACGTAGGAGGTGACAGGGTTGCCGGGAAGATCGAGGTGTCGATCTCGCAACGTCTTCAGGATGCTGAGGCATCGCCTTCGACAGCCGCCTGCGATAAATTCATTGCAACATCGGATTAGTTTTGTTAAAGTGTTTATAGCGCTTCACTATAGTACAAAGCAAATCTTCAAATAATCGTAAGAAGAAAATGGTGCACAAATAATATTCTTAAAGTTCCAACAAATCTGCCTAAAACAACCTTTTCCTCGCTTAGAGACACTAAAAAAACATCGATTTTAGATACGAGCTGACGGTTGGTCACAAGTGGCAAAAAAGTAATTAAACTAACGGTTGAACTGCTTTAATTCTTTTTAATCTAACAAAACTAAGGGTTCTCATCAAGAACTACCATGCTGAATGGTATTTCTAATGAATCCTTTCAAAGGCAATGAATGACAAACATAACACTACCGCCACCAAGATCGCTCTACTTCTTCGGGCAATAAATCTTTCCAACTCTCGTAGAAAGTAAACCGTCCTTTTTTTAAATAATCTCCAAACTATCCATTCGCCACTATCAGCGTGCTCCGCCCCGGATGGGTAACGATAATGCGCTCTGGATATCTTAATGTGGATACGAACGTTAAGCGCGTAACGTCGGAAGCTACACTATAAGCGATCGTGTCTTTACCGCGGTGAACGCTTTTATGCCGATATTAAGACGCATTATGTTTAGCTAGTTCTGGTGTAGATTTTAAAGCCGGCAGGCGTTTGCTACTGTAAAGAAACAACTGATTGCTTTTACAATTAATGCTCTACATCCATTAGAGAAGGTTAATCTTTGATGGCTTGTTGTTGGTGTAGTGATGTAGCCTAGCTGTTTTATGAGATGTTTGTTATTTATTGGGACTTTTATATTTGTTGTAAAGTAGCATGTTTTTGAAGGATTATAAAATAAAATTTGTTCTTAATTTATGTGCATTCCATTGAACAGTAGTAGTGATAATCTATGTATCTATTTGTAAATAGTCACCTTGTAACAGCTTGTTTTCGGCTTCGGTAAAACTGAGCACCCAAGCATCGCCCTCCATCGCCGAGTTTTTCCCCTGCAGTGCGATACACTCCTTCGACAGCATGTCGAAACCTTCCGTCTTCACCTCGGACACGATGTTCGGATGCGGCCACGGTATCTGTGGCAGGGGCCAGTGCGAGGCGGACCGCGGCCAGAGACCGGCACACTTGAAGGCGGGCGTTATCTGCACGATGATGCGCTCCCGGATACGCAGCTTCACCTCGGTCGTGTCGGCAATCATCTTCACCGAATCGCGGTACGAGCACTTATCACAGGCTTGAGCAACCAGTGTCTGGAAGCGTGACCGGATCTTCCGGGCGGACAGGTAACCGGACGCGGTGATAAACTCGACCCACAGCGACATCGAGCGTTTGCGGCCGTCGCTCAGCTTCAGCACGGCGCAGCCGGGCAGTGTACCATCGTCGACAAAGTTTAGCACGCCCATTTGATTGAGGTAGATGATGATTTCAAACTCCGTCGGCGACACGACCTCGAGTCCATCGTAACGCCCGTTGTAATCGTTGAGCGATGAGATGAAGCGTGGTTCCTGCACCTCCACCTCCTTCAACACGTCCTGCACCACCCGGCACACCTCCTGGATGGTTTTGTGTATTTGGGCCTTCCGGGCTTGGACCCGATCCGCGCAGTATTTGTTCATCTGGTAGATAAGCTTCGACTGGACCGCAATCATCTCGGGTGGGACGAGCATTTTGGCAGGTGTGACACAAAACTAAGCTAACACTCGGGAGCACTCACGCAGCCAGGATATCGCGGCACTTGGAGTGGGGCCACGGTACCTCAATCACTCTTAACCTAAGAACACCCGTCGAATGTTCTGACGAGATCGATGCAGACACAGCAGACACATGGATGCTGCAGCGAATTTGGTTGATTGGCTTGATTGGAGGGCTTGATATTGGCAGCAGGAAAACAGACACAGTTGAGACGTGTTCTCCACTATACGGCTTGACAGTAATCGGCACTATATGAACGACTCAAGCCACACTTTGTTCAGGACTAGCACAGTCCGACAAGATCTCTTCCTTTTGGGCCTTTGCTTCTAAAGGCTTTCCACACACTCACACACTCCCAAACACTTGAACACTGGTCGGGGAGTTTTTGCATCCAGCAACAGCGGTAACAAGAGCACTCACGCAGCCAGGATATCGCGGCACTTGGAGTGGGGCCACGGTACATCAATCACTCTTAACCTAAGAACACCCGTCGAATGTTCTGACGAGATCGGTGCAGACACAGCAGACACATGGATGCTGCAGCGAATTTGGTTGATTGGCTTGATTGGAGGGCTTGATATTGGCAGCAGGAAAACAAACACAGTTGAGACGTGTTCTCCACTATACGGCTTGACAGTAATCGGCACTATATGAACGACTCAAGCCACACTTTGTTCAGGACTAGAACAGTCCATCAAGATCTCTTCCTTTTGGGCCTTTGCTTCTAAAGGCTTTCCACACACTCACACACTCCCAAACACTTGAACACTGGTCGGGGAGTTTTTGCATCCAGCAACAGCGGTAACACAAACAAACAAATCCAGCGATCTAATCCAAACGCACAAAACTATGTCCGCATCTGCCGACTCATCACTCTGCCTAAACGTACACCGTTTTCTTCCCGCACGAGCTCAACAACGACGGCACGGTGCAGAGTACCGACGGAATTCGACGACCCTGCGTACCCGGCAACTACTCGAACGTTACTGACGACGTCGTGTTCGTTGCGGTTGCGTGCAGCGAAAACGGGTCGCCGCCAACGGTTCGCGGTCGCGGTCTACGATTCGTGGAACGGCTACGCACCAACCCGATGCGTGTGCATGTGTGCGAGTTTGGGTGCGTTTTTATGCTGGCTAGCACGGTAAGGATATGCGGCCGGTGTTCATTCCGTTGGATAGACCACGCCTACTTAAGGTTGAACACGATTTCTTCCACCATCGCGGCTCTCTACATTGTTCGCCTTGGTATACGAACTTACCTCACTCTGGGGGTATTATCGCAGGTTGAAGATGAACATGATGCGAACAGGACCCACCACTACCAACGAAATGAACAGTGAGCGACAAATTTCGTCATATGCGGATGGTTCTGCGTTTTGCAGATGCCACTGTACGGAATAGTGGAAACTCCTAAAGCAGCTCTGTATATTCTGTGTGAGAGGCACTGTAATGTGTGCGAGGGTGTGTGCGACAGACTACATAGCCGAACTTGCTTGATGAAAATGAACTCCGCGCTTCTCACCACGACGAGAGGGTTTCGTTTAACCCCTAATTGGAAAATGGATGCTGGAGGCTGGAAGAGACTGCACCAAAACTCCAGCACACTACAAGCTCCACCAAGAGGGGAATCTATCTGCCCCAACCTCAAAGCCGACTATAGAGATGGAGGTCTGGACTACGCCTGTCCGGCAAGGGTACAAAAGTGAGGAACGGAAACGGTAGCGAACTTTAAGGAGATGTTAAAGAGGGCGAGATAAAACTTGAATAAAGTGTTGATGATGACGATTTTGTACGTTTTATTTTCTGTTTCATTCCTTCGCTCTCTCTCTCTTTCTCCCTCTATCCTTTCGTTCTTGTCCACTGACTCCGTTTCCGTCGGTATAGAATAGTTTGGTTTGGATCTTTCTCACCACATATCTACTCGAAACCGTCAGGTCGCCGCCGTCCAAGTGGGACGACGGTTGGTTGGGATATTTGGTTTTTGAGTGAACGATACTGACCGCACGCGCGCTACTGCTTGTTTAGTTGTTTGCACTGTGCGTCTCTGTTTCTGTTCACCCTCCGATTCACGCTTCAGCCAAGCAACCCATATTCTTCCGGCATTTCTGCAGCAACACTAAATCCTACTTTATATGGCACATTTAGAAGGAAATTATGGCTACATTTTACTGCTCCGTTTGTGCTCCGGAAGCAAACGAAGAAATAATTTTACAAAGCCCCCGCAACCGCACCATCTCCCTTTCGACCCACCACACGCGCGCTACAACAGTTATAGCCTACCGTGTCTTTAGTTTGTTCCTTCGGTGTTTCCTTTTTTTTACATTGACGGATTTTTTGTTGTTGTGCTCAACATGCCCGCTCTACCCATCGCCACCAACAAGGATTTATTGCTGTTGCGTGCGCTCCCCACATACATACACGAAGGAAAGCAGACGCAAAAAAAATGTCTGCCATGTTCGGACTGTTCGGGGAGCGAAGGGCGATACTATAAAGCCTCTCCCACATAACATCGCAGAATGAACCAATCCGAACACTGCAACCTCATCGTGAGGCGGTAAGGAACAGAGCAAACTAAATTAAAACTATCATAATTGCCGCCCTCAATTAAGATCATCTCACACTTGCGAGCGGTTTGCTTTATCTGGAGGTGGCGATCCGATCGTAAGATGACTAACGTGAAACGTGGAATTGGATCATAAAACCTTCCGATCGGTGGCGTGGCGTTGGGGCGAAGCAGTTAAACCAGCACTTGGGCATCTGGCAATAATGGTGATGGGTGTCGTAAATGGGTAAAACAATCGCGATGAAAATAGAACCGCATGTTGGGCTGATTAGCGGAGTATAGAATTTACGACGCTCATGTCACTTACTTCCTCACATTTTAAACGAGTGCTGTTTAGTGAGAATGTATCTCAAAATAGAACAACTTGATGTTAAGTCGCCGGGTTTAACTCGTCAGGATTGGTACCAAAACTCTTATGTACTGCCTGTACGAACGCTTATGTCCAGGATGTAATCCAATGAAGAAGAAGGTCTTCAAGAAGGTAAATCTAGACTAGGTTGCGTCATTTCCAATATCTTTACTTCCACTAAATAGGATGTCCTCAGATCGACGTACTATGTGAAGAATAGTTTTGGTGCTTAGATTAACGATTATTATGGCATAAAAAGGCATACCCCGCTTATCGGTGGAGTTGAACGAGGTGCACAACACGACCTTCAACTGGTGATGGTTAAGTAAAACGGCTTTGGAAACTTGAACTGTAGATAGTCAATGTGTCGTGATCGTATCAACTAGTGTGCAAAGAGCAGAAGAAAGGTAGAAGAGGAAATAAACTCGACAAAAACAAAGCAACTCTAAATAATAATAATAATAATAATTATAAACAAAAAACAAAAACAAGCACAATCCTACTCACTGAGAAATCGATCGAGATGATCTTTCCATTTCGGACAGGCCTCTGTCTCGTGGATGTGGGGAAAGAACCTATAAAAAACGGGGTACACATGCGGACACGTTGCCGAGGAACGATGCGAAGGTATCAAATTTCATCCAATTAATAGACACCAGCAGCTCCGGCATGGTGGAGGAAGGCTTATAAAAACACGCACACGGGACGAGGGTGCATGAGCCACACGGGCAGCAAGACAACATTTACCACAGTAAAATAAAACGTTGACAGAATGATTCTGTATCAGGCGATGTGAGTGTCTTCAGCCGTGGCTTTGGAGCAGAGTTGGGGCTCATGCTGTTTCTAACAAAGAAACAGCATCGTCCCGAGACGTCCCAAACTAGCCAACGGTTACGGTGTAAACTCCCCCGCGTCGTGTCCAAGCTGGACGGAACACCGAAAAACACACACACACTCGAACCGGACGGCAACTCGGAAGAGGCATGCCAACCTACCTACAAATCTCAACCAACGCACCGACGACGGAATGCCCCCACAATCTTGATCTTGCAGCAGTCCCCTGAACGTAAGGCGCCTGCACCCCGTGGCTTTCTGTCTAACGATTTCTTGTGGCATTTGCTGGGCCGCTGCCACGGACCACCGGACACTTACCTGGCCATGACGTAGCGCGTCTATGCGGTTACACATCCATTCCGCTATTTCAATCGCAGCGTTCAAACGTCAATTAATGGGTAATTTATTTACACGACAATAGCGTACAAGTTTGTAGTGCGCACGGCAAATGTCACTACGAAGATTACTCGCCCAGTCGGCAGTGTGTGCGTGAGAGTTTGAGTGCGCAACTGACAAGAGAAGGTTTGACAGCAAATGTGTACTGTATGCGTGAATCAGCATTCAGCTCCTCGCCGTCGTCAACTACTCCCACAAACGCTTCTCATCCCGTGTCCGTTCAACGCTCGCACACACACACACGCACACCAAAATAAAGTGGACAGTAGATAGGGAGTGAAACAGAGCTAGATAATTTATTAAATATAAATAAATGGGACACTCACTTATTAATCATATCCACCGTCCTATCGTTCGCAGCCGGTTCTTGGCTCTCTCTCACACGCCTCACGTTCGCTTCGTCCGTGTCTCGTTTGCTCCCGTGCTATCGTCGCCGGATTTTCGGATGATTTGTTTAGACCGCACCGTGCTCACATACCAACCACCGTGCACGGTTACCGAGCACCTCCGGTGGTAATCTTTCGCGGCAAACGGTGAAGGTGTTTGCCTATTCGTGATGTAAAAAATCGATCACTTCAAGTTGTTAGCTTCTTTAAGTTCTGATTTGTGTTATGTTTTGTTTGCTTGGTTTTGTGTTGCTGTTCTGCCTCTTTCAGGTTTTTTGTCGTTGCACGCTTTGAAGGATCTCGTCCGTCATTTTACAGCGGCCACATTTGAAGCGACGAGTGGACGCGTACTCGCCGATGAAAAAGCGTGACATCGAAAACACATTACGCCGGGGTAAGCACGTACCGTGTGCCTGCTCGGAAGGTGGAATAATCGGACACGAGATGCGGAACCGCCATCGATATATCGGGTAAGAGAGATGGATTGGAACGCCAGAATCATCAAGCATTTCGGCTTGGGGAGTGGGACTCTTGCTGGAGAGAAAGAGGGTGAGGCTCCGGCTTTATTTTCCATGGCAACCGATAAATAAAACATTCCATTCGAAATGAACCACACCGCAGTAATGGATCAAATGTGGACATTAATCAAGCGAACGAATGCGCAGCCATACACCTCCAACAGTTTGCCGAGCTGGTTCACGGCGGGACCGGCTGGGATTTAGACCAATGAGTTATTTGTTTCGTGTGCGGCTGCTGCTGGTACTGCTGCTGCAAGAGGTCACGTAATGTTAAAGTCGTTTTAAAAAAGGTAAGCAAAGCAGCCCACAAAATCATGCAAGATAAATAGTCGCAAGATAGGTAGCGCTGGATCACATAAATTCATCATAATTGATACTTAACTTCTGGAACCGCTCGTTAAAACGCCGGAAATCAGCGTAGCAGCGTAGCTTTAGATGTGCCAAATGTCATTCGCGTAGCGTTTCTTAATGGATTGACTGTTTGTGTTTTAGTTCGTCCTCTCACTCGATTACGCAGCTTCATTTTCCGCCTTTTATTCACGTTAATACACAATTCCCACTAAAAAACAGCACTCCATCTGACAGAAGGAAAGAGGATCATTATAATATTAGAGCGCACACAAAAAAAGGCGAGCACTTTCGGGAAATTGAGAACTCTAAAGAACGAAAGAATTGGTGGGAAACGCAACCAATTTTGTACGCTAGTGGCGCTAACTCGTCAAAACAGCTGCTCCTGATGGACGGTGCATCGCGCAGGGTTAAACAGCGGATAAGTGAGTTCAGTGCATTGCGTGCGCCTATTAGCTGTCGCAGACAAAAAACCAACATCGCCGAGAACCAACATCGCCAGCAAATTCCCGTCTCTGTCCCTGGGGTTTTGGAAGATGCTGTGGCCAACAAAAACCGTATGCAGATGTTTTGGTGGATGAGCTGATCCTTGGGTTATTTGAAGCTCGACCTGGGTCTGGTTTTTGTTTTCTTAGGAGTCACCCGGGACATCGATCATCTGCTCGTTAGCGAGAGTGGACGATTCTGCAAATCATAAACCTGTAACCGCAACAGTTCGGTAGCACCGAATACTCCATCGTTGGCAATCAATGGTTCAAAGTACACAACCGTACGGTGGGTCTTGTTTCGGAAGAAAAAGCTCCTGCCGGATCAAACGTACCATCACGTACTGCTGGCTGATTGGCATCGGTGGCCGTCCCCTGCCACCACGTTTTTTTTCGCTTCGCTGCCGGGTTGCGAGTTTAAGTGCATGCCACTTTTCAAAAATTACCCAATTTCCGCAGACCTGTTGAAAGCAAATAATGTAATTATGCTCGTAAATGCAGGAGAAAAAGGGCAATGCGAAAAAAAAATCAACAAACTACAGCAAACACCAAATTCACTCCATTCGCTGTGAGGATCTTCGTTTCACGGTGCGCAAAGGTAATTACTGCCCGGTACGCTATTGCACTTGCAGTTGGCATCTCAAAAATCTGTTTGCAACAGTTCTGTTTAAACCTGGTCGAAATGTATTCGGTGGCGCACTGTAGATGCTTGGAGCTGTTTATTTTGGGCTTAAAATCTTTACCCCGCTCCGAAGATACCGAGTAAACGATTTACACCGTAACGCAACTAGTATGCATCATTTCTGGACGATTCCGAACATTCCTGGACGACCAAAACTCTTGCGGCAACTGTTTTCACAGCGCTGTAGAGAGATTGCGCCCCGAGGTCTGTTACGTCCAGTAAATTCTATTTGCTTATTTTTCTCTTTGTTTCATTCTGTTCTTGTTGAAGTCACTTAAAACCACATGGTGGATAGCCAGTTGCGAAATTTCACCGTCTCATGTGTTGGCTTTCACCAGCAAGAGCTGCAAGAAGTTTGATTTGATCGCTGTAAAACATTGGTGTTACGTAAACGATTATTGGGTTTACTGTAACTACTTCAAGAGTTAAGTAGTTGAACTTAAACTCCTATGTCGTCTAAAGAGGTACATTTTTGGATGAAGAAGGGTTTTAGAATCCTTAGTGATGCGTTATACAAGACAGATGTAGCAGTGAGGGTTGATTTAGATAACGATAAACAATAAGTCGGAATGAGAGGAC
>KZ063711.1:24147-41839 GCA_002091835.1 Anopheles maculatus
GTTTTTTGCTTTTGCCATAGCTGTTGGGGAATGATGGAGAGGAGACCTTTGCTGGAACGGCAACCGGTAGTGCCGACTGCCGTCTCAATTTCTCCCATGGCTCGACATGAGAAATAGGCGACAAATGTTTGCATCAATTTCAACAAACAAAGCATAAATCTTCGCTCTGCCATCCATTTGTAACCGATTCCGGGAACCGGGATGTTTCGGTACCAGCTCGCAACGGCAAACACTTGGCTGGAGAGTCAGAGAGAAAGAGAGATGCGAAGGGAAAACAACCCAAAGGGTCCTAAGAATAGATCTCACGTCCGACAAATGGGCTTCAGTTTACTGCCACCGCTGGGAGTGGGAGTTCCGGCAGGAAAGTTATTCGAGCAAGCGGTGGGAAAAAGCAGGGACAAGAGGATGGAGACCTAGATGCGAGGGAGGAAGGAATTGTAACAAAAATCTACAAGTTAATATTTTATGTCCCTAATGCTTTTTATAATCATCGTAAATATTATTTTTATTTTCTCAAGACGCACAGCCTACCCTGACAGCCGGTCCCAGCCAGGTTCTCTGCGCGTCCGGCGTGGACGTGAATGAGCAAAGTGATCTCGAGATCACGAGCAGGCGAACGGCCACATAGCGTGCGTGTGGGAGAGCGTGAGCGAAACAGATAGATGGACGATCGATATCGGCGCCCTGACGACACGAGAAATTGATGCCACGCAGGAACGAAGCAGAAGGAAACAAATTACACAAGAAGGCGACGATGCAGAGAACCCGTACCCGCAACGAGCAAAACCCTTGACAGAAATCTAATGAATTAGAACGGCCACGTTCTGTGCTACCTTTTGGTGTCCGGACGAAAAACGTCAACTTACGACGTAAATGGCGTCATCGTGCGGTAAGCCACACCGCACAGTTTTTTTGTTGTTGTTCGTGTGTCATGAGAGGGATGAGAGATTTAAGTAAAATAATTAAAAATCTATTTCGAAGGATTTATGAAAGAGACATGCCGGTTACCATCGTGTAAGGTTTATGCGGCGGGTTTGACTTGAGCAGCAGTACCTGCGCAATGGCGCGTGGAGTTCAATGGGAAGATCTTTTTCAAACAAATCATCTCGGTAGCGAGATCAACTGCGATATTCATCTTGTTATAATGAATTATAATATCATTGAGATTGATATACTTAACAACTGTTTTGAAAAAATAGGCACATACTTAGCAGAAATGATAATTTGCGTAGTGAGAGCTAGTCGTCGTTGGCTTGAGAGAAAAGTCTTCAAAATAATACCTTTATCCTCATTCGTATACATCAAGGATTTCTCCTCAAAACAGCAAGCAATAGAAGATCTCGAATGTGGGATGTTCTGCAAACAACTTTAAGAGATTTTCACGGCATCTCAGGAATGTAGTCTGCAGGTCATGTCACTGTCGGCAATCATGTAGCAATGTCACGAAGCTTCGAAAACTTCAACTTCATGTGTGTTTTGAGAATGTAGAATAACTTGGTAAATTCTTGTTGGCTCTCAGATGACCTCAAGTGCAACATGCGCTATGCTTCAAAATGTTGGAACGCAATACTTTCTCGTACAAAGAAAACATCAATAAAGAATCAATTTCTGTGCGCCGCACGCTTCCTTCCCTCAGGTTCTACCACACATCTTCCACCACACATTTTCCAACCATTGCTAACGAGATAGGTGTGCCTCCGTTCCGGTGATAAATAAATAGGAAATAAATTGCCGTCAACGGCGGTACTGTTCGCGGTCGCATTAAAAACCGATCTGTGCTGTCAGCAGGGCCCGAACGAAGACCGCAGACAAGGTGGCAGCACTACCGGCGGTCCGGCGCAAGACGCGGACCCTCACAGCGTTGGGCGCCAGCCAAACCTCAAGTGTACACGACTCGTGCCCGGGAATCGTGTACTCTGGGGGCCGATGCAACGATGTGAGAACATTTGTATCATGATTTTTATTTGAAACCTTAAATACCACTTAGGATTAAGATGTCAAAGTGGCTTAGCGCTCCCGCGCATTAACCGTCCCGGTGACGCGGTACGTTTGACGGTCGGGTGTTGCCGACGGCGCAATGTATCCATCTTGCGCCGGTGATTTGCTTTTCCTTTGCCGTTTGCGCACCGCGGATCGTATGTTTTATTTTCCTTTCCCCGCTTCTTCCATCACCCAGCGCCCGGTGTATCGTTCTTCCGGGCTTCCGGGAGCCGGTTGGCATATTTGCCGACCCCGAATGCTGACGGTGCCACTGATTAATGGCCGTGTCGACAGCGTCATCGACCGCATTGTATCGGCGGATCCGCGTGTGTCCCACCGGTTCGGGGTACGAGGTGCGACGCCTTAAATTAAGGCTTAACTTTTCCTTCTTTACTGTCGCTTGTATGTTTTTTCTTACGACCACCTATCCACCATTGGAATTGGGGATTAATGCAATCATTTTTATGCCTTTTTTAAGCCACTGAGATGCGCTTGATCCGATGCATCGCACAGCTACCTTATGCAGTGCGTGTTCACTGTGAGACACAGAGGTTAGTTAGCGTGGATGGAACTTTACAACGGTTAGCAGTTATTTGAGGTATGAGTTTCGTACGCCTAGCGCACCCGTCTCGCTACTATCATCGCAGCTTTGGAGGGCGCAGTATCTTCACAACTGGATCGAGATCCTGAGAACGCGCCGCTTAGCTGAGAGCAAACCCGTATCGGGGTGATCTGATTCGGTGCGCTCTAGTGCGCATCAAGTTACGCGACCTACAAGCTGTCAGCTATCGTCCAAAATCTCCGAGGGGTTTCGATCGGATTGATTTCGGATCTCTTTTCGATGGATCAGGTTACATTGCAGGGCGATCCACTGCTTGCTGCTGCCCGCTTGCTGTGAAGACTAATGTCAGTAGAGCTCGCAATAAAATGTGCACAACAATGACGACAATGTGTGGCACTCGGGAGAACAAGTACGCGGATCGTTACGCATGGCTGTGTGTGGGCCTGCTAGCATATTGTATATGGACCCGTTCCCAGCCGTCTGTGAGTATGTGTGCATTTACGTAAAGAGTCGTGTGTCAGATGCAGCTATACCGTCAATCTGGATGCCGTGGGACTTTTTACCGATCCGGTCAAGATCCGTATTACCCCGAAAAGGGTTCGATACCGTCTCGTATCGCTGGATCTCGATCGAAGTTCGAATGTCCGCGACGATAATGAATAATAACACCCGACGGAAGGAAAACAAGCAACCCGATTCCGAGAACCTTCCCACAGCACACCGGACAGCGACGGAACCTGTCCGTTCGCTCGGAAATTGATCACTTAACGAAAGTTATAGATTATTTTATTTCACCAGTGACAGTTGTCCGTTTCGTAGCTGTCAACCCACGGCCGTAACCCGAACATGCACTCCTCAGCGGTTGGCCCCACACGTGTCCGTCGCCCCACGCTCCGCACAACCGTGGTGGGTTCGTATAAATGAGGGCTTGTTTTGCTGTCACATGTGTGTATATAAATATATAAACGAGTCCAATTAAAGGATTGACTTTGGAAGTAAATTAATTTAAACGACCAATTCAAAGCTAACAATAAAAGGTAAACAAAATACGAAAAGTTTAAATTATGGAATTATGCTAATGGTTTCTGTTTTATTTATGTTGGTAGCGTTATTTTCCGCTTTGCTCTTTTCGTTGCGTTCGTTGCGTTCCGGCGATCCCGTGTCTCACTCTAGCTCGCCAGCTCGCTGGTCTGCTGAGTACGTGTGTTAGCAGGCCCGCCAGACCCAAGAGTCGCGGAAGATTGCTTGCGCACGTTGCTTTTCAACACCGTGACCCGTCGCCCGTCGTTACCAACCCGGTGAGTCACTGGACTATGAAATCCATATGGCTTGCGTACACCTCCGAAGAGGTCTGCGACATTTGTTTTGTACGGGGGCATAGGAAGAGCCCAGTCAAATCGATCCAGAAAACAGTCCTCAAGCGAGAACGACGGACAGCCTGGACGCGACAACAGCACAGCCGCACAACAGACATGCTGGAAAGGCGGAACGAGTTTGGGGGATACGAATCAAATCAACCATAAACGATGGGACACAATAACGAACCTATCAACACTACGGCTACGGTTTATGGGACTCACTGCTCCTACCACTGCGGACCGCTCATCTCGTTCTCGAAAGGAGGGAATTGATTTCAATCATTATCTTATTGTTATCTTACACATGGAAGCCAAAAAACATGCTTCCCAGCCTCACCTAGGTTAGATAACTCTACTACAGAGATGAGCAAAGTTCCGTGGACCATTGTGGAAGCCTGAAAGGCAGGCAGTAGTCACCGTAGCAGCAGCAGCAGCATCAGGAGCAACGACAGCAGCCGGCTTCGGGAGATGAAAAATCGAGAAAAGAATAATCTACGACAAGCGAACCTTATCTTCATCTCATAACCTCAACCTGCCGAACCTTTCCCGCGTACAAGGGTACGACAGTTTTTTTTTTGTTCGGTCCTGGAGTGCGGGAGAGTGAGAGGCAATGTCGGGATGGCAAGAGACTCGAAGTAGTAGCAAAAAACAAACAAAAAAGAAATACTTTCCAACTGTGCCTGAGGAAGAACCAATAAAACAAAAAACAAAGTTCTAATGCCCAGAATCTGCTGATGTAGAGTGTGCGAGATAGAGCGAGAGAGATAGGCATAGAAAAAAAAAAGAAACGTTACAGCGACAAGCAAATAGCTCTCGTTCCATCTGACAGCTATAACTTACTTTCCTTCTGGCATTTTGGTGGAACTGTTCGGTTTTCAATAATTTTAATCGGTTTTGCGGACTCTTTCCACCGTACGAGGTGTTGATGCAAATCATGCGCTATCGCTTTCGCTCACAGAGCACAAACAATCTATTTTGTTTCAATGCTTTTCTTCCGGAGGTATCTATTGGTTTTACGATTTGTCTCTTACTGCTCTATCTCAGTCTCATGTTTTCATTCGCTCCCCGCTTTGCATCTGTGGTGCTCTGTCGATAACCTGGGTTTGCAATACAGTTCATAGGTGCCACCGAGTTGGGCCCACTTAACTATATTTGATTGTTATCAGAAAACAAGAAGAAACAAAACTAGTCTCCAAAAACGGTGGACACAACAGCGTTCTAAACATATTGCTGCAGTATTAATCTTCCAACCTGGACAGCGTATGTCCACGCACGTTGGAATGTACGTGAGATAAGCGGCTGGATGGATGCGATGGCTGGATGCGATGCGGACAAACTACGGGAGCCACAAGTAGTTAAATTCTAAAGCCGTTCGTAGAACATTCACCTTGCGAATATAGGCGTTTTAATGAGGACTGCGACATTTGCAGTTGATTTTATTAGTTTGTACCATTTTATGGAGGACGGGCCGAGCAGCAGTTTTCATCCTGGAGGATTGGAGCATATCTCAGGTTTGAGGAAGTTGTAATTAAAGCTTAACTTGAAGACTATGCACAACACGACACCAAATACGGTAACGAAGGGCATCCAATCGAGTGCATCATAAAAATTGGCCCAAACCAGCCGAATGCGAACGCTGCGAAGTTGGTTGTCCGTATGAAACCCTCGTTAAATGGTTCTGTCCCAAGTGAGAAAGTAAAACAGGACATTTATTAAGCTATTAAACCAGTGCCCACTAAGAACGACGGAGTGTGGGATGGATGTGTAAAAAGATGTGCGCCTATAAACCGCCGGATCCTGAGCTGGATGTGAACGTTTATCCGCGAAACTGGTCAAATGCGGGCGATGTTTAAGATATACAGGACTCGATCAATAATAGTATGCTTATGAGTGAAGTAAGAAACGTAAAGGTGAGGGACATTTACCCAATTAGTCTGTCCGTGGAAGGACCCGTTCCAATATACGGAAAGCGACATATGATACTGAACACGGTCTCAGTAGTACGAAAATGAACATGCAAAACAGCTTATTCCCACCGTTGCCCGGTACCGTACTGAGAGCGAACGTTTTCAAGATTTGGCTGACGGTGTTTGGGCGACGACCATTCGTTAGCCGGGATCGGGTTTGACAGATCGTCGATACTGCTGGTGAGGCTCCCTGTTTGGGGTCCAGTCGAGATTCTCGTGGAAGATGTCGAGAGTCCAAAAAGAAAAACTAAAAACAAGCGATGATATCTTCAAGATATCTCATCGAAATCCGCAGCCTAATTGGAAACTATCATAGCAATAGACCCGGAGGCCCCTAAGGCGTGACAAGCGCGCCTCAGCTAATTATGGGAGCTATTTTCGTTCGACTCCAACCGGGGTACCGAGCGACCATGGAGGAAAACATTTTTCGGACGGAACCGGTCCGAACCCGTTTGCTGCTGTTGTGCTGCTGCGATGCTGTCGTATTCCCAGCCCTCGCAAGTCTCTTCCTCGGTGCTTAAAACAAAAGACCAACTTTGGTTTGGTTAACGGAGAAGACGGCTGTGGATGGCGAGAGACCTGGAACGCTCACCTTACATGAAGGTGTCTGAGGCAGTACGTTCTCGCTTGATTTGTGATCCTGCTCGGCTGGATGCGACTTAATGAAAATCAATTAATAAAATGTGTATAGATGTATAACTACAAACCATTCGTAGCTGATACCGTTGGAAAAATGCCAGATGCACCGTCGGAGCAGATGCCTCGAACTAACTCCCTTTGCCTGAAGTCGATAGTAAGGAGCGCGCGTAAGGAAAGGGGCACGGCCCAGCAAAAGCGAGTTCCAGACGCGAACGACAACCGTAACATGAGCAAACAAATAAATCGAAAACTTATCTAATAAAATACCGTAGTTTACGATCGTTTAATGCAAATGGCTGTAAAACAATGAGGCCCATGGTAACGGGGCTGGGTTTGGGTTTCGGGGTCGGGAAACTGGAGCCGTACTGTGACGATAACGATCAGCGTCGTGCGGGAATAACGACTCCACGCGCAAGAGTCTGAGACGGAGGGCTACAGTGAAGACTTCTGGCACTGCTGGGGCTTCTGTAGTCAGTTTGGATCAGGGAAGGAATGATGCGTTGGCCGTTGGGTCTTCCAGAGCAACTCACGCATCGATTGAAGCGACCTGTGGTTTGGTACGAACTGCCAGTAAACCGAAAGGTTTGGTCTGGCGATGAAAGTTCCCGGAGGGTCTGGAGGTTGTTCAAGAATAATGCCTTAGCCAAGCACACTTGTGGATTTGATGTTTCTATTTTGAACCTCAGCAAAACAGTAACCCAGAACGGAGGATGTGTATGTGACAGGTGTAGTTCAGATTTATCAACGATAGAATTAGCAGCAGAACACAACTATTGAGAGATGAGTAAAGAGTCCTGCTATCAAGCGTGATGATATTAAGAAAGAAAAAAACTCTTGATGCGCACTCTAGGCACCCGCATTATTAGTACATTAATTTTGATGATCCAACAACTTCGGGATGGAAGTTTTATCTTCTTCGCAGATGTGAAAGTTCAATCCATCCCAGCACAATTCAGCATAATATGTACGCATCCCCGATGGGGAATCGTACCAGCTGCGAATTCTTGCCGCTTGGATAAGATCCCGACCGCATCAACGTAGAAATCACCCACCGTCCTTCACTAACGCAGATTGGACACGCACTGCCACGTTGTCCCGCTTCTAGTGCCGGGGTGAGAAAAATCGTCCGTCGGAAAACCTGCCGGTACCATTTTTCTCCCAAAACCGAACCTAACCGGGGTAGGCGCTGTGGCACTTCAAGCATCAAGTGACCATAAATCATAGCCAAATTACTCTTCACCACGCAACGCCCGGAACGGCTCGGAATATGGTGTCGCCGCTACCGGGTGAAACAATTTTCCATCTCATGGGTGGCAAACTGCATTGAGAGTGGGTGAGGGAGGAAATTTGTTGTGACCCTTCTGCTCTTTCTGGTTGTCTAGTAGGATGGTGTGATGAGATGTACTTACAATCTAATGGATATTTTCCTTTTTATGGTATTGAAAACAGATTCCATCTATTCTGGCGAAATAGATGAGGTATCAGAGGCATGTTTTTTCTTGTGTGGGTTTCTATTATTGATTTAAAGCAGTTTGTAGTGTCAGATCGAGTGAATTCGCTATGTTACACAAACTATATTCTGATGAGTTTGTTTATGAAGATTAAAGCTTTTTGAAATAACGAACTTTTGTGGAATCAAGATATACAGAAGACGATTCGTTATTTAAGGCCTTCTTCAATTTAGGAAAAACCAACTATCTATTGTGAAGTTGTACACAGTAAATATGGATATAATTCAATACACTCTACCGGACGTAAAGATCTCTCTAGTCATACGTGTTACGAGATGCTATCTACATCCATATCCAGCGTAGCAACCCTCACGCGGCCAACAGCAAAAAAGATACGGTACAATTATTTTCATTTCTTTAATGCACTCCACCCAACGGCATCTAATTCAACATAATCAAATTTAGATCAAGCAGAACCGGTACGGAACCTCCCGCACGTTCGGAAGTTTGTCATGTTTAGGGTGAACTCTACACCCCGAGTGTACGGGAAGAAACATCCGGATCCAATTTCTTCAAGCGGCAGCGAATTCGCTCACGCGTTACCCATAGTAACCCATAAACACCGACGGCGGGTGTGCGCATCCGGAGGAGATTAACGGATGGTGTAAGTGTGTCGAGATGGACGATACTGGTACGTCAACAGTGTGTCATTAATGTCATAGTTTTGCTGTCAGTTGTTTTTTTTTTGTTGGTTACTATCGCGCACGTTGTATGAAGTCTGCTTGACAGCATCTCGTCAACGTGGTTAGCCCAGATTGACAGATAACGAGACCGGTAACAGGGATTCAAGATGGTACGATAAGAACACGGCTGCCTCAAGTCTATCCCACTCGATTGTTCAATTTGTCACCAACCGTTGGTCGATAATGTGAAGCAGATGAAATAGAAAAACAAGAGCAATGCAATAATACAGACAAAGCAAGTGACAGAGCGTATGTGTGTGTAGGTGCACAAGCATGGGCAAGATCCAGTTACCAATTGGTGAGGGTTCCCACCCTCGGCCAATCTCTGCCAGCGGTGCATAATTAGACAATCATCACGAATAAAATCGCTGTTGACATTGTTTGCTCGGGACTTGTGCATTTTGTTGAACAGTCCTGTTGAACAGATCCCTGAGATATTCGAGTCGTATCATAGATTGAGTGTCGTGGAGTAGTTCACCCACCCCATACCAACTTCGAGCGCAAAATCGGCACATGATGCAATCGTGCATCTTCGACACGGGAATCATCGTTTGCCTGTTTTGTTGTCCTGCAGCACTTCCCTTTCTTCCCTGATAACCTGTCAAAACAAATTCATACCGACAATGCGCATCTTGTCGCGTTGTGGGTCATAAAGTACCGGGGCGGTACCGTTTTCGGACTGGGCGCGCTGTTCATACATCGCAGCTTGACTACTGGGCTGCTTGCATTATACCTATCCAGGGTGAAGCTGTTCACCTTACCGTTTCCCTGTAGCGAGCCAAGGGACAAGGTGAGTAGGAGAGACCAGTCACCGCGGTCTCGCACACAACAACGCGACGGGGTGCTTTTGTAGAGTTTTATTGTTTGCATGTTATCGCTTGTTATGGCACTTTATGTTCTCATTTAGACCGTAACTCAATCCTTTACGGTAACGGACAGGACGGTGTGGTGCCCCGAAAGAGGGAGAGCAAAAAAGGATACAGTGTTGTATACGTGTGTGTGTGTGTGTGTTTTTGTTTTTTTATGCACAGAGAAAGACGAGATGCAGGAGAACGTTTTTCCTCCTTTCTAGTCGTTTCTTCGAAAATATCTTTCGCGAGACAGAGACACAGCCGGGCGAGAACCGTGCCAGGTCGATTCAAGGATTCAGGATTCGCCCAGATACGGAAAGGAAACACAGCATCAAAATCTTTGAATAAAATGTTCTTCCCCACTTCCAGCATCTCCACTGCAATCCCCATTCTCGGGCTCCATTTCTGGTGGGTCTTTCACAAACCCGCTATCCCGGTGCCATTGTTTTGGCTGACATCCGTGTCCTCCGGACGTCGATTGAAATCGCCAGAAAGCCCTCCAAAATAGCGACCTGTGCGATGATATTTGATCCAGTGAGCGTTCTCCCATAAAATCTCCCTCAGCGCACTGTTCGGCGAAAACCGCGACCCGAACGTTGCCTGCCTGTCACCTGTGGACATTTTTCATCCGTAATTGATAATTTATCTCTGTCAAAAGAATTGCGACAGTTCGGCCCCGGACCACTGCTAAAGGTCTGCCTTCACTCGCGAAGTTGGCGGGAAAGAACGCTTTGCACCGTGTCTCCCCTGCCCAATCGCACGGTCTTGCGGAAGACACCGTGCGAGTGGCACCGCGTTCGAGGAATGAATATTAGATAACATGCACACGCAGCAAAAAAAACATGGACGAGCGAGCAGAAAGCGGCAAAACAGAAGAAGAGAGAGAGAGAGAGAGAGGATAACAAACATGAAACCCGCCAGGGACCCTGAAAGCGGGCTCAAATGTGGCGGTATCTTCATCGCCGTAAGCCGTACATACCGTCCTCTCAATGTTTCTTACGGGCGTACCATCCGCACCAGGATCGCCGAGGTGTATCTTGGCAAACGCGCAGTACTACAACCTCGCAGGGATAGATGGGGCGCGACCCTTTAGAAATTCCGCGACCCGTGGTGTAGGTTGTTGTCGTTGAAATCGAAACTTCACCTCGTGTGCGAAGAGCGTTGTTGGGATTTTGTCTGCCCTGTCCCGAATTCCTCGCTTGCTCTCCACCGTGCCTGCCACTACTGGTTGGCCTTTGTTTGTTTGAAGTAATTCGACGGCGTCGCGCAGGATGCGATGAATCTTATCGCCATGGTCATAATTCTTGACCGGATGCATTTTTTGGGTCCGTTCGGTTCGGTTGCGATATGTGTGTGTGTGGACTGTGTGTACGAGTTTTTTTTGCCACATAGGACACCCCGGAGAGGGAAAAGGATCCAGGGATGGGAGAATAAATTAAGTCAACGGTGTCCGGTGGTGCTTGGATGCAACGGGAACAGATAAAGAATCCAGATTCAGATTGGCAACTATGGTGCGACTTGCAGCAGAAGGATTCCGTTGCCTTAAAAGTGGTAAGCTCTGGAGCATAAGCAGACTACCATTCGAGTAGTTGCGATAAAATGTTACCAGATGCCTACTGTCCATACGTGCGACATTATAGACAACAGATCCTTGATCCTTGAGAATTGCGGAAAGATCTTCCGAGAAGATCTTGACACAATCGACTTATGTTTCGATCAAGAATTGATAATTATTAAAATTGTGATCATTAAAATGTAATGTTCAAATCTTTAGAACCATTATTTACCAACAATAACCTATATATTTAAAACGCATGGGAGACAAAGTTGAAAGTGAACCAGAATAGAATTACCATTATCGACTAACAGCAGCAGCAGCAGCAGCAAAAACTAAGAAAAGCCAAAACACTAAAACTCCTACCTTTCACACGTCTCCCCAACCGGGAACATAGAAGGGTGAAACGTTACAATAACTAAATGTGAATTTAATTTAACACGCGATGGACGTATTTCATTTTCAATTTCATGCAAAACAGTTATGAACGGTGGGCACGGTTTCGGGAGAGTGTGTGAGTGACACATACACACACACACACACACGTAAGAGCTTTAACACTGTGCATGACACGCCAACCCAAAAGTTGCCCCTTCTAATGCAAAGGAGCAGCATTGCATTGAACGTACCGTGAATAATTGCACAGAAAGAGAGAGAGAGCGAGAAAGCCAGAGTGTTTGTTTATATTTTGTAAGTTAGTGTTTTTTAAGGGTAACTGCGCCTGGAATCACTATTTGCTGTGGGAAACGAGCGGATCTGTTTTGCTAGAGGTGTAACATTTAATGGGTTTATGTAAACAAACATGGCTTAATGCGGATATTTGTGGTGGTTTGGGGTGCACTGCGAAAGCGCTGCTTAGTAGTTGCTTTGAAAAAGGGAGTATGTTTGATACTTAAAAAATACATAAACTTGTTGAAAAACGACCAACAAGAAGCATTATAATGCTGTCCTTGCCTACTCCTTAAAAAAATTCTCTTGGATTTTTTCTCCTACAAAACGAACATAGTGGCGGATAATAAAATAAGACCTTTTGTTAGCACTGTAACCTTAAATAATATCATACCAAAACTTGGAGGAAGCAGCACCATCTTAACATTTTATCTGGCGGGCAAATCACTTATTCCCAGTTCGGACCTACCATTTTATCTATGTGGAAGGCCCAACATATTTTTACAGGTTGGGTCGTCTGGTGCCATTCTCACGACATGACCAGCCCACCGGAACACCTAATGCATATAATTCGCGCCAAAAATCCTTATGAGCATATTCCTCTCGAATGCGGCTAAAAGGACAGTGTCCATGTCCCAGAAGCGTATGTGATGTGTGTACTGGGACTATAAATATTCTCTACAGTCTCAGCTTCGTCCAACATCTATGTTGTGATCCAACCTAACTGAGATAGCATTGTTGAAGTCTCCCAAAGCCTCTATAAATAAATGAAAAAAAAAAAAAAATTGTTGAAGTCATTCGCCGTTGACTGTGTTTGTCAGCGATGCGTTGTGTGTGCGTATGCGATTTGGTCGGGAGATCAACGGTCAGGGATCACATGCGTGGAAAGCGGTGCAAGCAGGTGATCTCAAAGCGCGAGTGTTCCTGAGTCCAGATGTTTTAAATTATAAGTTATAATATAAGTGTTCCATGTATACAAACGTACTTATATTCTTATTTGCTTAATGACCAGTTAGGTCATGCCGGCCAACTAATGACTTATTGATACTAAGTAGTTGAATTTAATTCGTATATTTTGTGTAAGTTTTGCTCATAAACAATATCAAAGCAAGACAGAATATCCGAGCGTCTTTTTAAACCACCTTTTAAATTTTGATGTTATCTCCATTGCACAGCTGCGTATATTAGTATTAGCAGAGTTGGTAGTGCAACCATCATTTTGGTTTTCGCCTCGGTTATCTCCATCCTGAGGTTTTGTGGTTTGAGATTAGCTTCTACTATATAGAAGGATCCTACACCAATGGGCATAGACATCATGCCATCAAACTATGTCAGGATCTGGATTGGCTTACAGAAGATGGATCGAAATTTCCACTTGTAGCCTTAAATAGAAACAAAATTTAATGATTGGTCTTACTTTATTTGTGCAATGTATTGAGTTAGGACAAGATGGATATGTTTTATAAAAAAAATACGAAGTGGATTCATTGAATTCCGGCCCTTTGACCTCATTTTTGCACAAAATTGAATCAATATTAGTTAGTCTTATTCTATTGGCCGTCACTGTAGCTCCAGTTACTACGCTCAGATTTAGCATGAAAAAGGCCTTCGAAAAAATGGTGAGACAGGACATAGGTTACCTCCATCCTTCTACCCTACGATAAAACTACTGTTTGTTTAGCTTTCACCATATCTTGCACGCTTCTTATTAACGACTTCCTGGCGTGCCACTGCACTGACACGTCGCGGGTGAAAGTGATTGCACTTGATGTGTCTGCGTGCGATACCGAGCGAGCTCGTTAGGACGCGAACCTTTCGTGTTTCGTTCGCTTTGGAGGTCCTTTCTGCTGAAGGTCGCCAAACCTTGGAAGCGTGACTAAATTATGCAAATAATAGGAGCTAGCATTTACTGAAAGGTGATTGTCGCTGGAATGTGCAGCGTAAAAGAAAGTTCCCTTAAAAAGGGTTTTTTTGTTGCATTATTTTAGGGTTCCAAATTTTGACAGCTGTCAGCATAGATTGAGACGAAAAAATGAATTTATTTTCGATGAAACAAAACTACATTCTTTTAAAATAATTAAACGCTTTATTCAAGAAGAACAAGCAATATTAAAAACTTCATTTAATGCAACTTTGTTGCACACGAAAACAAAATTTTCTCTCGATAAAATAACACAAGTAAGTAATGTGCTTCTTTCCACGCCACTTGTTTCGATGTTTTCCTCTGTTTTCCCATGTGTGTATACGTGGGGAGTAGTGAATGGGGACAGCTAAAGCAAAAATAAACTAAAAAGCACAAAAAAAAAGAACCCTTATAATGCTGCCGACCAGGTCTGCCGACTATTAGGTTGCCGACAAAAGGGCTGCAGAATCGATTTTTCGATTCCGATTCCGTCTGCCGCCGTTTGAGTGAATGATTTATGTTTATGATCAATTTCCACCGCGCAGACGCACACACACACACACACAGGCGCGCGCACGCACTTGCCGGTGCCGGTTTCGTTCCGGATTGGATGAAGCAGCTCCTTCCGTCTGATTGTGGCAAAAGGACGCGGCGTGAGATGGAGTATGGCACAAAACAAACACTCTCCCGCTTTCTCTCTCTCTCTCTCTCTCTCTCTCTCTCTCTCTCTCTTGCTCGCTCCCTTTGGATACAGTGTTGGTTGGGCGGCATGTACAGCGTGCGCCATGCATTTATGGTGGTAGTTTTATTTGCATTTGCCTCATTTTCCGTATCATCGCTACGGTAATGTTCGAACAAAAAAAAAACCCACACCACGACATTGTACGATCGGCATGGGGTTCGCGGTGCAGGCGAGAACAATTTCAATTTTTTTTTCCGTTGTACCGCAGAATGCAACATTCATTTCGTCTCGATTAGCGCGCGATCATATTCCGCGGGATGCCGGTGCGGCGCCATCACCATCCGTGCGCATATTTACGTATTTAAATCGCTTAATAAGGATTAAAATATTGCGATAATATAAATCTCCCGGCTGGAATTATTTGATTACTTCGATCATGTTTTGGGCGAGCTGTGGGTCGTGCTCTGCGGTTTTATTTATTTTTTTGTTGTTGCACTCTGCTTACCAGTGTGAGACAACGGTTTGGATAAAGTAAAGCAGAAATACAACATTTTTGTTGTGTACCGAGAGAGAGAAAAAAAGGAAACGCCGTTGGCACCGCGTCGAACGGTTCGCAAACCAGCAAACAGCAAACAGAAATATTTTTCCATTTCATTTTCATCTAAAGCGACTTAAGTACACCGATAACTTATTGCTTTCTTTATGCCCGCTTTCCTCATTGCGGATTCTTTACTCGGCTTTGTTGATTTTGATTTCTGTATCATTTTGCTTTGTTTTTTTCAGCACAAAATATTTTAACGAACGGAGCGATATCGTAGGGACCATGAAGAAGCGTTCTAATATTTCTTCTTGATATTGGTAACTGTGGTGTACGATGCTTATCAATAATGAGAGGTCAAAGTAAATTATTTTTACCACGAGAGAGTCATTATCATTCGCTTGGATCTCTTCGAGCTGTTGAATATGAGCTACTCATTTTCTACTATCTACCAAAGTCGATATATGAAGTCAGTGTTTTCATCCAAGGAGATTGATCTAGAAGGTTTACTGAAAGATCCATGAGGGGCTACTAGCGGACCTTATAATTTTGGAGCGTATAAGACTCCTCAGAATTTGGTAAGCACGTTATAAGATCAACCATGAAATGATAGTCTTCCAAACAGGGGTAAATTTACAGCTCTGATAACACCTAACTATAAATGACCACACCAAATCGTAGCACCGAACAAATGTATGTCTAAGAAATTCTAGGACTTATTATTGGCGTATTACGACTTCTGTGAGCTCGTGGTAGGTGGAGAAGTTTCGTAAATTTTAGCTTAGAGACAAATTGAAAACTTTAGATGACGAGAAACTTAAATGGAGATGCTCTTTCGGAGGATAAGATTCTTTGGAAGATTAAATGCCTTTGATGAGGAGGATTTCGGTTGGATGAAGAGTTTCTTCCGAGTATCCTTGAAGAACGACGAGACCCATTAAACAGCCTCTTCGTCTACTGCCAGAACTACCTACCTCCCATTTCGCAGGGAGGAATTCCGTTATTAGATCTTCTGCAAAATACACCATTGTTTGGCTAATAGAGTGATTCCTACGCGAATTTTCATTGAAGTATTCTACTGGAATGATTTTAGTGCTAGTTTGATAGAAAGAATCTTTAAGAGCTCTGCTTACTTTCTGCTTTTAACTGTAATGGATACCTTCTTAGAGACCCGGTATTTCGTTGTTTAACAATAGGACCATCCTTGAGTACTGCCGGAATTTCATCACGTACCTTCAGCATTACCTCAATATAGCTTGTTTACAAGTTGTGAAGTTATGGTATAGATGTATAAGTGATGGTATATAAAACATATCGTGTACCACCCTGAAGCCGGCTGAAACTATATGTTCCAGCTTATACGGCTGCTTTTAGCGATTATTTGCTCCTTCAAATGAGTACAAGCGATAGTTACAATATACTACAGAGTATCTACTGTGTCAACGCGAAGGAAGACGATAATGGTGGTCATAATCGCATTTTCAAATAGGAAACCAGTTCTTACGTTCAACATTTATCGGGGAAGTGATGCTCACGCACTGCCTATCTGCTCGAACATACGAAGTAAAATGATCACTAGAGCAGAGGTAGTGAAATAGTGAAATAGTATCTATACATTATGCCTTAGGTACATTTAAGTTGATCAGTAGTACACAGGTGCGGGTCATACTTACTTACTTATTGACCTACTTACTTATTAGGCTCTACAACCGTTGCGCGGTATCGGGCTACTGCAACAATCCTCGATACCGCTCACGATCTAGCGCCGTCGTCTGCCAATCCAATATCGCGTCCGTTCTGGCGGACGCATCAACGCCATCACTCCATCTCAGTTTGGGCCTACCACGCCTTATCTGTTAATGTGGACGGCCTAAAAGGACTTTACGGGCTGGGTCGTCCGGTGCCATTCTCATGACATGACCAGCCCACCGGAGCCTGGCGAGCCTAATTTGCTGCACGATGGTGAGTTCACCGTACAGCTCGTAGACTCCTCCATTGTCCTTCCACACATACGGGGCGAAAAATCCTTCTGAGCATCTTCATCTCGCAACTAAGAGGGTTACGTCAGTGTTGGAAAGATTCCATGTCTCAGAAGCACATCTGATTACTGGGACTATAAAATTTCTGTACAGTCCCAGCTTTGTCCATCGCGACTGCTACCGTGAGTGGAGATCTTTTGTCAGGTACGGATCATATTCTTCTTTTTTGGCACTACAACCTCGTGAGGTCTCGGACTGCTATTGCTAGCTTTCTGTGACTTAGTTTTACCCGTAGCTAGATAGTCAGTCCTGCGTACGGGGAGGCGTTCCGGACGAGATTCGAACCGTATCCATCACCGGGACTGCCTTTGGGATGTGATGTGTTAGGGGCCTCCAACATCCATTCTTCTTAGAGCCTCCATAGTGCTTCGCCGCTGATAGTACAACTATTTATTGTCCAATAAATTTAAACACTGTCTCATTAATATACACCTTAAGTTAACCCTTCGTAAGCAATGAATACCACTGAATTCTATGTCATTAGCGTACGCCAAGATATGGATTGACTTGTAAGCGTGTTCTATCTACGTCTGAATCACGTACCAGAAATAAGTTTTTTTCTACTTCTTGCAATCGCGTATTAATTTACAAAATGCTAAATGGATGCAAAAAAAAAGTGTCTCCTTCAAGCGCCCTTCTTCTGAGCCAGCGTTGACCAGACGACCGGATTTTCCATGAGCAAAAAGGATCGTGCACATCAAAGGCAACATTGCCGCAATACCTTTCCGTTCGCACTCAGTCATCGGCTGTCGGGG
>KZ063712.1:0-22466 GCA_002091835.1 Anopheles maculatus
AACTGCAGTTACATATCTCTTCGTTAATGATGAAAATGTTGTTTACGGCTATAGTATAAACCGGCTTAATGTGAATATTCGACAATTTAACTGGCGAAAACAACAACATAGTACAAGAATGGAGCAATAATTTAATTTGAACAGTTGATTTCCAACAACCTTGAATCTTTCGCACACTTGTAGTATTTTGATTTTTTCGTTAAAACAAACTCATCCAGCCCCATCAGGCCCGAGCTTTCTAATGTGATTTACGTTACTAGCTCTGTTTATTATTGGTCTGTTTTGACTCCCTGTGGATTCACCGTTACGTCTGGAATTTCTGGTTAGTCATCAGAACAGATGATACGCACACATCCGCACCAAAGCTGTACGGCACGATCGTCTGAGATGTATACGGGTGCGCGAGCGTGCGAGCGCGCCTTGACCGCTACCAAGGTGAACAACTTAAAAAAATGAATCTCTGATTAAGCGTCAGCAAACAGTTTGTGCTTCCAGTGCTGAATGTATGCTTTACGGGAAAGTTGCATTTATGTTTCACTGTTGTTTCTTTTTCTATCTATGAAGGACCAACTGGCTTTGAACAATACAATTCTCGCGAATCTAAAATTTCGTACTGTTTGTATACGAAAGCTTAACATGAACAGTTTATGAATTGTGATGGTTTACAGAAACGAATAACTTCCTATTGTGGCGGAATGTTTATATACCTGTGTGGCCTTTAAAAGCATGTTTTCCGTACTCTCAGTGCTTTCGCATTTTCTACACTTCATGTTATCGACTGATTGAAATCGAAGAGCTGCAGGTTGCAGACACAATTAAGCTATTCCTCAAGTATGAAAAGTAAGGTTTAATTTTTTACCAAATGTTTCACATGTTGCTTTCATAGCTGGTGAACCGATTTATAGTGTTTTTGGTATCATTATTCTTTCAAACAAATTTTTAATACAAAGCGAAATGTTTTTGGCAACTTTTTGTTATTAATTTATTTGATAGCATACACGCAATATATGTTACACAATTGAAGGAAAAATGCTCTTCTGATGAAACGTTTTATGAAGGTACTGGTCGATGAACTCAATTTTCATTTATTTTATTTATTCAAAGTGTGTATAAAAATTTTATAATAATAATTAATTAAATACATTTTGAGTGTACATAATTGTACAAAACAAGTTGCTCATTTGCTATTATTTGCTATTATTTATTATTTGCTATTTAAGATAATGCTTCTTTGGGCGATAAACAACAAAGTTTATTTATGGTTAGACAACTCTTGTCCGATGCTATCGACTGGTAGATTGTGATGCAAAACACAGTATTTGTCTTTCAATATATAAATTCCATACAGATGTTTATATACAGACGGAAAGCTTTTTGGATGAACTGTTGCACAAGTGCTGTATGTATATTAGTACAACTATCAGAAAGGGACCAGAATATTTGCAAACGCCCTAGTAAACGCTAAGGGGCTATAAACTGTAAGCACCGAGAAATTGAAATTTAACGTTGTTATCCTTCTGGCAGCAGAATATTTTTCATCACCTGTGTGTGATTGATTGCGGAAATTTAACTAACACAATTACCGCTCGTGCTTCAAAGTCGCATCGACGCAAGAGCGCATGTATTTGGAATCTGTGGGGAATGAAATACCTATCAACTAGTCTATCGCGATGATGTGGTTATTTTAAAAATTGTGTTCATAGGTTTGATGGTCCATGGTTCAAAACATTGACGTATCAATGAAATGTTATCAGTAGAAAGCTACTAGTTTTATACTGTAAACGTGAGGATCGTGCAATATGGTTAACTTTATAACTTAAACAATCGTTTAAAAAGTTTTTTAATTGGTTACATTTATTTTAAACGTAATTCAAATTGTAAGTTAATTTAACATAATTGGATTTGGATGGAACAAATAACAAATAAATGTATACTTGTAACAAAACTTGCTCTTTAAACAGTAATGCTTCATGGCCATTGTTGTTAGAGAGATACATATGTGCAGTTTCATGTTATAAATTCTGACACTACAACAAATAGTTTATATCAAATAGTGTTATCTTCGTCAGGTTTTAGTTTACCAACACTTGCCGGCTTTTACCAGCAAGTTTTTGCCTGTCCGTTTTCCTAACTGTTTAGGACTTAAGTTACATATAACCGGATAGTCGGTACTGTGTATGGAAGACATGGTCCATGTGAGATTTGAATCCATTCCAATCCACATTTAAAACTCAAATCTAAGCATAAACACTAGAATAAAAATTAGAAATGTTCCATTCAAATGCAATAGAATTTCTCTTGAACTGAGACTTATCATCGCTTCAGTAAGGGTTCATTTATTTCAAGCATCGTTTTTTTATGTTATTGTTTATCTTTGTTCCATATTTATTATATCTACTGTGCAGTGTGACGACAAGTACGTCGTTATAGGGTAGACGATGCTAGCACGCGATAAAACATGCTTGCCCTTCTATGAAATAGTATGAAAAGAATTCTATGAATATTATAGTAGTTATTAGTTTACCTCCTTCAAAAGTTTCGAGAGAGGTTCACGACTTGAGATTTAATGACTGGTTGTGGTGACGCACAATGTGAAGCATGCTTCTTAAAGCTATGTACGAAATAGAAACATAAAAACATAAAAAAGTGTTGTAACTTCAAGACAGGTAGTTCAAAATGAATTCGTCTGCAATGTTGAACAGACAGAACAGAACAAATGTGTTTTGCTTTGAAGCTTAGAAACACTATGTAATTTTTAATTCGTTATAAAGAAGTACCATATCAATACAGTCATAGAGAAGAAATAATAAATTACAGCGGTGGACAACTAAAGGTGCTATTGTGTTAAAAACTAATATTTGATATAAGTCACACTATTTTCGGATACACTATCTGCCTGTGTAGATGGCTAAATAACAATAACCATGTTTTTGTTTCCTAAAAATCTGTACTCTCTATCTGTCCCTCTGTTTACTCTTCTGTTTCGCAGCCAAAGTGTTAGTTTTTGCTACGACGGTTGGTTTATATAAGATTCGAGCATCGTCCCTTCGGTGTAGTAGGACAAATACCCAAGCCCAATGCCGTAGGGCTACTCTAGTTTTCTGCATTTGTTGTGTTTTTGTGTCATTTATGAAACTGTTTTATATGCATCCGACAACGTACAATTTAATTTATCTTTCCCTTAATTGATTTCAAAACTGTTTCAATTGTCTCTCAGCCGTTTCCATCGGATTGCCTGCTAGACAGAAGGATAATCTTTTGCATGAACGAGTTCAATGTAGATTTAATCCTAGGTGGTACAGTATTATCATAAACAACATCATTGTCGACTTGCTCGTAGTTCACCACGCCGTAATGACACGAGGTTAGAAACAATTTTCCAGCTTATCCACCCTAGGATCGTACTTTAATGTTATCGGTTAATGTTAAAACTTAATATGGATTAAATGAATTATCACATCATTAAATATTTTCAACAACATTTATGCAAACGTATCATGTTTTTGATTTTTCATTGTGTTTCAGTTTTTTCGAAATGCATCGAATAAGTGAAGGCTACGGTTGTACGTAGCGTGTTCAGCAAATAAAACCAGGATAGAAATAATTCACGATTGCATTACATACAGAGGCATTAGCTGAGTTTGAATCATGTATTCCGCACTCTCCAGAACGCCTGCCTATTTTAACAACCTGAAACGTTAAGATATAATTGCATTTTACACAAAGGAAATAAACAGATATTTTGTATCGTTTCGGTGCTGCTGCAGTACAATTTACATAAAAAGCGGATATACATGCTTTTTCAATTTGGCCGAAATCAGTTACACATTCTACAGTCAATCCTCTAACGCATGTTGCTATGGATGCTTACAACTTTGTATCATCGGCGGGCGAATACAACGGATCCGACCCGACTAATCGAACGTCCACAATATTTGCAATCAATCCGGATTTCATCGCGCAATGGTACGTATAAAATTATTGTTTGAGTTACATTTGCATATTATGTTGTGTTTATAATTATTTTAACCGTAGTCAATGGTTATATTAGATTTGTGCTTAATTTTTTTAGGGAATATATTTGAAAACGTATAGTTTTACAATAATTATTGCGTGTACTAAAATTGATATAAATAAGTGCTATATATACAATGCATATAGATTTACTAAAAATGTAAGAGTTAAAAGCAATACAAAAAGTTATTCAATATCATTTTAATGTGTCGATTGCTGTATGCAGTGTAGAGTTTCATTCGTGCTCGTAGCCTTTACACGATACGGTGCAGCGATCAACGAAAAATGCATCACGATATAATGTGGCTACACGCTGCAAAATATATTAACGATGAATTACAGCGCTTTTGTTGGCATAGCACATATTTGTACGGTACAGATAACATGATAAGGGCTGTTTTATTGGTTTTGAAGTGGTTGTCTTGTCGTTCGACGGCTACAGGCAGGATTTTAGATTAAATGAAAGTAATATGTTAACGAGTATAGAGCACTTACCATATACTCGTGCCTGTATGTGAGGTTTGAGCGTAAAGCAATATTGAATCGAATGAGTAGTTTTAAAGATTTAATGTGATTTAATGTGATTGACCTAGTTTAACACATTCATGATGCAACTAAAGAACAATATCATACAGCAATAGCAGCACTGTACTTGGAAGCTGCATGCATTTTTTAGACCTATGCATAATTAAGAAAACTAAACCGGTGATTTAGCTTGTTGACTTTTTATTCATTGGTAGTTGAATTGTCAAACTTGCATTTGCTAATGTAAGGTAAAATATTATAAGCGTGTAATTTAAATAAAGTTTGTATACATTTCAACAAGACATAATTCTATAATTTAAAGTGTAGAATTAGTCATGTTTACATTGATTCTATTTGTTTCACGGATCCATGAAATTACCGTGCAGCTTGGTGGCCATGCTCGTTTAACTTGTTAGTAAACTGTTAGAACGATTTTAAAAAGTTACTTCTAGTTTGTTATACCATTTTATAGCGCACCATTCATAATCGTCGTAGAAGCAATGGAAAGCAGCATAAATGGAGACGAGTGACTAAAATATATTGCATTGCAAAGTTTTTATTGCATTAAGTGGAACTCTTTCCTGCTATGCGAAAATGAGCAAAGCACCTGTTGATGGTTACTAGAGTAGGGGTTTATTAGAATCTTAATGTTGTACTTGTTGGTACATAGAAGCAAAAATGCCACACGAAGTTCACAAAGGTCATGAAGGTTCACTAGCAGTGGAAATCAAACTTATGTGTAAGTTTTAATATTAAGCTAAATGTAGGAAGAAACCAATGTGATAAATACCATAGTTCACAACCATAGTTTGCACTTCCATTCTGCATTACATGTAAAATAGTGTGGCACAAACTGTCACTATTAATAAATTTAAAGAAATATTTTTGACAGCTTATGCTAATGCTCAATCGTTGACATGAACTCGTACCTCAGCTTAAGCTATTTTTGTAAGAAGTTTATTACCAAGAAAACCAATCAAACATATATTTTATTTCCAGTTTTGACCCTGATTTGGTAATATTTGGTTATGATTTATTGATTTGTTCAAAAAACGTATATTTCCTTGGCGTAAAATCCTGAAATGAAGAACAACACCTCAAATGCACATCGTCATAGAAGACTGCTACATTTTCTTACAGTTAGATGTCGCTAAACAGGTACAAGGACGAGCATACCGCAATAACGCCACCTGGTGGAGTTTCTCCTTTGCAAACCATTCGAAACAGGCCTTAGTTGACATGAATAATTTAGTCGGTACGAAACAGATGATTTGAAGATCACTGCTATTCATCATTTCGTAAATGCACAATCCGACAGTACATCTTTTTTAGAGACTTGTTTAAAAATGAATTCGCATAATAAAAATTTATAATCCGAAAAGAATTTCCGCTTGATGATCAGAAGTTTCACATCCATTCTATTGAGAGTTCTTTGTGTTGTGATATTTTTCGCACCTGCCAAATTTACCATCCACCAGTATGAGCGAGATGATCCCATTACACTTTATTTACCGCTTTGGGTAAAACTAGTTGAATCGAAGCTAATGGGAGAGTAGTAACCACAGGAGAATGTTGAGATAAGGCAGCTAGGTGAGTTAACATGTTTTATCCATGGTTGTGGTCGTTAGCACTAATTGCATTAATGGTGTTTAACTTGAAAGGGTTTCACTATATTTTAAAATCACCTCAAAGACCAATATCAACATCGTGCTGAGGTATTTTCATTCAAACGGTGTGTTTTAATATCGCATTATAGACTATCTGAAACAGTGACGCACTTGCTGCAGATCCTGTGGTAATGTTGTAGTATGATAGATGATATAGTGAAGCGGTCACTGGTTTTCATTCGATAGAACTTAGCCGAATTATTTGGCGGAATATAAAGACACTTAGATTACAATTACTTTTAACGATAAGCTTTACAGCAGCAGCTTTCTGAGCTTTTCATAATCTTATTACATTTTCTTCTTCTTCTTTCTTGGCCTAACGACCTCTTGGTCATGCCTGCCATTTCTGGCTTACTAGACTTATTGTTACCGCATAGTTGGATAGTCAGTCCTCACTATGGGGGAACGGCCCAGATGAGACTTGAATTATATTTTAGCTACCCATTTGGATGTTAGCATGATAATTAACCATCAGCTTAAAACTTGTTTAAGACTCAATGTTCGTTAGGATAGTGTTGTCTTGATGTCTTTGTTTTGTATTTTACGTTTCCCTATCAGGCAGTCATATTAGTCAGATGATTGGTTTAATTGAACAAATTAACTCAGTAAGCTATTGTTCGGCCAACATGGCCTTAACTGTGAGTGTTTGAGCCAAAACGAATAGGATGTGGGATGATGTGCTTGATTAGATTAACTGCTTACAGTTTTGTACATTATTGTTTCTTTCGGTTTATCACATATCGGAATACTTTGATGATATGAACGTAAACAAAACACAGAGTTCCACAGATAATAATATACAGGTACAGTGGACAAGTATGGATAATAATATAAAGAATCTATGCAGATGCTTGGGGCTCTGAGCTTTCAAGGACGGAACTAGCTATAAGTAGCTTTGAAATCATCGAGCATTTAAAGGTCCCACACTTCATAAAGGGTTAACACATTTAACACTTGACTACCGTGTCACCCACAATTTTCATACGATATTCCCGCTTGGCTTCTCACTCTGAACCAGTTTCGAGGTATTCGAGGGGCTTCCAACATTCGTTTAGCTTAGGGTCTACAAGGAGCTTGATCCGCCACTGTATACCGTACTTGTACACCTGACTTGCAAATGAAAAGTTCAAACTCAAGCAGTCCAGCTTTACAAAACATGCAGCAGTCTGTATTATGTTGTATCCCATACGTTTAAAATATACCCTCCAACTAAACAAAAGCTTCAGCCGTCACACATTTTAGAATGAAACTTGTAGATAGATGCTCTGGGTTATAGTCATAATATATGTACGTCATGATATCGACCATATCTGTGTGCCCGACTTGAACAGAGAACCTTCTGTCTACGCCTAATCTTCATACAAGGAATCACTTTTCGCCGTACGTTGTATGATTATATTCGTCTTGATGGGAGGACGTCTAACAAATGCATTGTCCTATTCGACGGTAGTGAGCACAACCAGTGTTTATGCTGGAGATTCCGTTTGTATAAAGAACTTTTAGTTTACAGAACACCGCTCTCTCACCGCTGAACCGTGGCAAAGATCAATAATGATGCATTTTTCGTAAAAAAAAACAAAATAATAATTGTAAAGTTTTCCAGAGCCCTCAATCGCTTTCAATGGTCGATCCACATTTTATTCCAACGATCAATCTGTTGCACATTGGATAGGAACGTCAATGGCACAGCGTGCTTAAAATACGAGCATATGCAAACGTCCGTACCTGCGTGGAGTGTAGAAATTCACTTAAAATTTAAAATTGTTCATGTCAATACCGGATGCCTCAAATAAGATTAGATTGATTTCTCGATTTTGAGTTAATTATTCATCCGAACACGGTTACCCGAATAGCAGCAGTTAGCACGCGTGACCCGCCCGCCGTAGATGTACATAATTAGAATTAAAGGGGAACATATATGGAACAAGATGATGGATAACAGAGAAAACAGATATACCGTGAGTTATATCGATCCCCTAAAGGTTGCGCTAGAAAAGCGTGAAGCGAGCGAGATGTGTCGCAGTTCGTGTCGCATTTTGCAACAATTTTAAAAACATGACTGTTAGACGAAATATCATTTTGTTTTGCCCGAAGTAAAACTTCAATTTACTCAATCAATGGGATAAAACGAAGTTTTCTTCACGAATTCAAGTGTAAATTCGAACGATAAAATCATACTATTTTTAATCTAAAAATATAAACAATTCTCAGAAATGAAGCACTACACCTTTTCGATGGACTTTTATAGTTTAGAATGAAAGTATAATAAGATGAGTAGGAAAAGCAGAAATAATAGCTTCATGTTTAAAATTCTACAAACATTTCTAAATATTCGGTGTGTATGTGTGTGTGTGTGTGTGTGTTATTTGTTTGTTTGCTTTGCAGCAGCCATACTTTTTCACCGCTATGCAACTAGTGCCAGGGAGTGTTTTAAAAGCGAGCGTTTATGAATGAATCTTGTTTTTATTCTAGGCCGCACACGGTTCGAGATGGATTTTCCATCGTGTTGCTTTTGGTAGGTCATTGCACGGTAAATACCGCTGCGATGTATATGTATAGTATCGTATATACTGATTTTCGCATTCTCTTTCACACAAACACACGATTTTTCTTAGGTTGTCCTTGTATGTTTCCCTTTCCATGCAAACCTGCCTTATCCATACACTACACATAACACTGATTTGAATAGTTTTATGCTTTTCTGATGTAACGATTTCGCCTTTAGCGTTTTCCATTACTCTGGCTTGTTTCGCACTTTTTCTCTATGCTGCTTTATTCTACTTATGAAAGCATTAAGGAGAAAAATATAGTCTAGTTACTCACTTCACGCTGGTGGCTTTCAACGATTATTGGATCTGAAGTGTCGGTGCTATAGCCCTAGCATATAATACCTCATACAAAGTGTAGAGTATAGGAAGTTATTGATTCTCAGTCCAGAACGCGTTCAGGTTTATACATTTGAATGGGTTCGCTTGCCTTTAGATGTACTACGATTAGGATTTACGCTGTGTATTTCGAGATAACAGGTTTGAGAACATTTTACAAATACTTTTCTTCTAAATTAACATTGTACTAAATTAACAGTATCCCAAAATATGTTAGAGTTTAAATAAAAGTTTAAGGCAGGATAAGCTGGACAACTGGACAATAAATGACATCCGAATAAGATGACTGTCGCTTTTCTCTACTTTCCTCTACTGTTTGCCTAAGGTTATTATGGTTTGAATTATTTAACATAACTCAAATGATTGAAGCCATCTAATAGATTTGAAACAAAATATCAGCACACATATTGACCTACAATGCAATATGTTGCAATAACAAACATACAAAACAGTGCATAAAGTTAAGTTATTAATTTAAAATGTTTTTCAAACTAGATTCATTCGCGGTAAAGTACGCCTTAAATCATCATTTCCGCACTCGAGACTACATTTTTGTGTACATCCTGTCCTCGCTCGCTCATAAAGATAAACATAATGATAACACTGATGGTGATGTAACGACGATGCTGCTGATGACTATAATGAAGGCTGGTGGTTTAATAGAAGTTTGTCCAATCGAAATACCTTACCCAGTTTCCATGGACGCTTGTAAACCGTCCCTACCGCTTTGATTCCTTAAGAATATCAAGACGACACTTTAGCAAGGGTTCTTTCCCACACGGCAATATTAAATGCGATAGGAATGGAAGCTGTATGCTGATGTTTAAAGGAAAACATGAATAGGGGATATTTTTACAGTTCACAAGCTGTATTAAACCAACGATGAAACAGTTTAAGGTTCTGCTGCGTTACGCAAGACCAAGCATGATAGCATTAGCAGTCAATCATCTCCTTTTCAGATTTTGATGGATTACTAGGGTTCTTGAGAGGTGGGTGGCGTTTGTGAGGAAGAATAAAAGGTTGTTTTTCAATTAGTACTTTGTTCATACATCGAAATAAACATTGATTATCATTGATTTTCAATGAGGATGTTTCAAATGCATGTCCATGAATCATGTGGCTGGGGAATCTGACAAACGTAATCCAGACGGAATTAGTGATATAATTTAATGTAATGTTTAGTGCGACAAATTATCAGTATTATAGAGTGGAAAGTATCAGTTAATACATTTTTTTACAGAATATTTGTTTTATGTTTAGGGAGGATTTTTCTTGCAGGCCTGGCCGTATTGCTATTTATTGAATATCTAATATTACATATTTATTTAAATCAGAATTGGCCATTTTGGTACCGAGTAATTTAAAAGAAACTTAGTTTTTTTTATCCGTATTTACAAATTCATCACGTTATGGAACTTACTGTATATGATGAGTGTATATTTGATCTAAGAACTGTATTATATCAGATTATTAATTTATTATTTTTAAGCATATTGTATAGTTAATATAGTTCATCTTTGCTTGGAAGATGAAATTCGATCCACGACCTTCGGTGTATAAAATCGATCCACGACCACCCCAACAACCAAAATACACAACACATGACGAGCTTGTCGATCAAAATGCTTAAGATGTTCTATTTGTTTTTTCTTCTTCTTATGCTGTTGTATTCTCGAAAGGTCTTGGCCTTCCATATTTGACGGCATCTTAGACTAAATCTTGTATGTAGTTGAATAGTAGTATCCTGCATACGGGGTGACGGTCCGAATGAAATTCGCGGTTGGTGCTGTCGTGTGAAACACTGGCGCCGCTAGCGCCGCTGCCGACCGGAACCCTACAATTTAGTATAAAAATAACGTTCCATTTGTTAGTTTCCATACAATTATTATTAAAAATGCTTTTTATCAATAATTGCCCATATTGTCACTTCAGCTTCCATTCTTAATGGAATTAATGAGAAATTGTTTGAAGAAATTAAAAATTGAATGTTGTTCAGACAGTTTTCTACATTTTCTTCTTCTTTTTCCTTTACCCTTTCACCTCGCGATGTCTTGGCCTGCCATCTTTGGCTTCCTTTGGTTTTTTTCTTACCCATAGCTGAATAGTGAGTTCTGCCCAAGGGGATACAGTCCAGCGGGATTCGATCGTCGGTCTTGCTGTGTGAAAAGGGCGCCACTACCACCACGACCACCGCACCTTAGTTTTTTTTTTTACTTTAGTGCATTCAAAAGCGTAGAGTTGTTCTTAAGCGTAGATGAGAGTATAGAACAATATAAAAAGAAGCTACAACATGATACACTGCTGTTCGCTCAATTCATTTGATGCGAGGACATGTGATTTTATGTTTTATTTTATTACTTCATTACTTTCATGTTATTCCTGCCAAACCAAGAATGTTCGCGTACTCAACACAACTAACTAGTTCAACAGACATTGTTTGTCCACTGTTTTAGGTTGTTTCATACTTATTTTTCGTGAAATTCTAAAAGAATTACTTTACAATTTATTCACAACAACATTTTGTAGCAATTTGACAACATAATATAATTTTATATTATTATTTTTTTTATAGAATAACAATATTAACAGCAATACGGCCAGGCCGTTCTATATGAACAAAAAAATGTATTATCCTAACAGTTGTCAATTATTGCTCTACAGACTTTAAACTTTTTTTATGGTATACAATGTTTACAAAAAGCTGTTTAGGGGTGATGATGATGGAAGACTAATAGCCTAATAAGTTACTTTTTTTGTTCCTTTCATTACAGGAAATTAAAGCGCAAACAGGAAAAAAAATGTGGCGAACTGTTTTCCCATTTAGATCTGCTGAATTATCCCGAATGCTTGAATCTACTAGGCCATTATCTTGACGTGAAGGGAAAAAGCATTCCCGTTTTAACATCTGAATTTATCAAATCGCTCGGAACAACTAACAAATTAAGTGGTAATGGCTTCCGAACTGCATCTGACACCTCGCGTGACGAGCTGAGCCCGGGCATCGGTAGCTTCAGAGATATTGGAAACTGGTTTACTTACGCTAACTTCACGCTGCTGGAATGGTTCAACGGATCCACCGGTTATGCAGGCAACGAAAGCTCCAATTTTCATCCGAATGCAATCAATTTTACCATTGTTCCTTACGGGATAGACATTGTGGACGAAAGCTCGAAGCAGGTGCTGCCACCGTTTAAACTTTGGCAAACCGTACTAATTGCGATATGTTTAGCCATTTGCATAATTCTTACCATAGGCGGCAATATACTAGTACTGTTAGCATTCATCGTAGATCGAAGCATTAGACAGCCAAGCAATTACTTTATCGCTTCGCTCGCAGCAACGGACATGCTAATTGGTAAGTGGCGAGCAAGTGTAAGCAAATAATTATTTTGAAAATCATCTGACGCGTCTTATTTCCCGTTACGTTTCTTACCTTATGCCGTACAGGAACTGTATCCATGCCGTTCTACACGGTGTATGTGCTAATGGGCTACTGGGATTTGGGTCCATTACTATGCGACCTTTGGCTGTCGGTAGATTATACTGTCTGTCTGGTGTCGCAGTATACGGTTCTGCTGATCACAATCGATCGTTTCTGTTCCGTGAAAATAGCTGCAAAGTATAGAAGCTGGCGTACGAAAAACAAAGTAATCTGGATGGTTACCATCACATGGATCATTCCAGCACTGCTCTTCTTTATATCCATATTTGGCTGGGAACACTTTGTTGGTTATCGAGATCTGCTCCCCGGGCAATGTGCGGTGCAATTTTTAAAAGATCCCATCTTCAACACCGCCCTCATCATTGGATACTACTGGACTACGCTAGTTGTGTTGTTTGTGTTGTATGGCGGCATCTACAAGACTGCTTACGATATGCAAAAGAAGAGCGAGGCCAAACAACGCAAGATGCAGTCGATGGTGGCACTAAGCAGTGCGATGACGGGCATGGCCAGCCGAACAGCAGGTATAGGAATTTCCAAAACACAAAGCACTTTGCTGTGTGCGGATAAACCGATCACCTCTACGGCACCTTTGCTGCAAAAGCACGACGGAGCCGCCGCTGGTGTATCGACGGCGAGCGAAGAAGTGTTACGCAAATTTGCCGCACAGATTCAACTGTCGGACACACCGCACCCAGCCACACCTGCCAATACGAATGTGTCATTGCTTAAGAACGAAAAAAGTTTCAATGCGTCTTCACATCCGTCAACGGCACTGTTCGATATGGCATATTCGAACATCGCAAACAGCAACAAATCGCACGCAATGGCGCATGATTTCAACATAAAGGACGAAAAGGTAGAAGGTGACAAAAGCGAACGTTCCAGTAGCCCTGCATTTGATTCGGACGAAGATCATCCGGCTGCGACCAAACAGGAAACACGTGATGCGTGTGTAAAGGGTTTCAACAAACGATCTTCCGTTGCTGGTTTGTTGGTAGGAGCTGCATCCGCTACAGTATTTTCCTCCCGATACAAAGACAGCACTGTAACAGCCAGCACGGCCAATCCTGCTGTATCGTTGTCTGAAAATTGTGGAACAGCGTTACCTAACCAACAAATGGTACCATCAACAGCGGCAGCTGAGCAGCACAAGGTATTACCAAACATCAGTGAAGCTAGCAGTCAAGCAGCTGTTGATAAAAAGCATGATGTTAAGAAGCAATACGGCCATTCCTTTGCACAAACATGCGGTGCTGCTGTAGTAGAGCTGCAGCCTAGGATAATCGAAACGGGCAAAACCATTACAGCATTACAGCAGATTGTGGAGGATTCGCCGTCTACAATTTTTACACCACCCTGTGGATTTCAAACACCTCTGCTAGGTGAAACACAGTCGGAAATGAATAGACCACAGAGCGTAACCAGTATGGGAGATGCCATTGCTACTTATGATCCCTTGATAAGCATGGACAGTGCAGATCTTCGTTTTATGGACGAAAGCTCGGTAATGCTACCCTCGCCGCAGTTCGAAAATGTTCCCAGTGATTCCTCCTTAGTCTCGTGTATGAATGGTTTTGAGCAGCATCAGCAGCAGCAGCAGCAGCAGCACCAACATTCTAGATCAATAGTCAGCCAATACAATGGAGAGAGTATTGCAAATCCTACACTTCTGCAGAAAGCGCTTATTAGAGCCACTGCTCAAGGTAAACAACCGTCGCCTACTGTTCTCATGCGTCCTTCCTATTTTGCTACGGGGACGACATCTCCGCCGCAAATGTGTACAAATGACAGCGCAGCTACCCAGCAGCATGGCTTCGTTGCAAAGGAAGATAACATATACAACACCACCGTGACCGTCAGTACGCAGAGTCCGGGAAAACCAACGACAGTCCTTAATACAATGAATTCCGATTTGAGTGACTCTAGACCAAACGATATCGACATCACAGGACATCGAGGTCCTGCTAGCTATAGCAAGGAAACGGAGGTAAAGGTAAACACTTCCGTAGAACTTACTGATGTTTCCATTTACTCGAAAACGGTCATTGAGGATGAACCGACCAGGTCCGTAGGACAAATGAGCGCAGTTTGTACGAACATTTCGACATCGGCAACTATTAACTTTAGTGCATTAAGCAAACCGACGCTGACGATCGAACGTGATTCTTCGAGCAAGCGAGGTTTCATTCAATCGATCGGCAAACGCTTGAAGCCCGGCATTAAGAAACCAAATGCTGATGGACCGCTTGGTGGAATTTGCCGACAAAAATCCAAGTCCGAAAACCGTGCCAGGAAAGCGTTTCGAACAATTTCATTCATATTGGGCGCATTTGTCGCTTGCTGGACACCTTACCATGTGCTGGCGTTGGTAGTCGGCTTTTGTTCCACACCGCCTTGCGTGAACGAGCATCTGTTTATGTTTTCGTATTTCCTTTGTTACGCAAACAGTCCGATGAACCCATTTTGCTACGCTCTTGCCAACCAACAATTTAAGAAAACTTTTACACGCATATTGCGTGGAGATTTGCATATGACATAAATTTAAAATATACGATTAGTAAAGTAACGTCAATGGTACTCATCAATTAGTCGCGTATACTTGTAAATGCATGGGACAATAATTATATAAAGTTTGTATAATGGATGGTAATAACAAAAAACTATAGAATGTATCTAACACAAGAAAACAAAATTAGTAATGAATAGAAAGCATGGAACCAGTTGTGCCAAAATTATTAAGCATAAAAAAATTACAGATATGCACGATAACACACACGTAAATAACCCTAACACATTAAGCCTCTTATCAACATCAAGTAAGGACTATGCAATAATAAAAAATAATCTAACTAACGACTACACGAGATGGGTGTAGTTGCGTTGCAAAACATTGCATTTCATCATTCAAGCTGGTCAGCAGGTGGTGTCAAATTGAGTTCAAGTTAAGTTTACAGACGATGTTGGTATGTAGAAGGTATTGTTAACGTTAGTTTTAATTTTTTAAAACTACTCAAACAATCAAAATGAAATTCCAACCCTCGCGACGTTAATTTGTTAGTTAAAATTCAGTAACTCAAAAACCAAAAACAACTGTAAAAATATTCATATAAAGTCATTCAATTTCGATTGAGTTCGAAATGTTAATTGACGAATAGAAAATTGACAATGATCGTAATTCGTGAGTAACAACATTGTGTTTATTGTGCGAACATTTAACTCAAAATGGCATGTGACATGGCAATTTGTTTGGACATGTGAACAAACAGAGCAATGTTTGGATTTCGATCGTTCAGGAAGCGATTGTTGTTTATTTCTATGGAATAGTTGTGTGTTGAAACTACAATTATCAAAATAATTATAAGTTAATTTAATTATCAACGTCACTGCTCTATTGCATGATAGCTCTGAATATATACAATGTAATGCATTACAACAAGTTTACTGCTACCTAATAAAATTATTATTTGTGCAGCTGTGCTGGCAGCTTATCACACCTCACCTCACCACGCATTAAAAACAATTGAAGGACGATTTGTGTTTGATGATATGAATATTTCACACCGTTCTGACATGAATATTAATTCTTTAAAGTATCATAACAACTATACTTTAATATACAAACTAAATAGCAGAAGCATGTACTGCGGAGCGTAATATAAATCAAATAATGTAAATAATGTAATAGGAATATATTGTTGCCTAAAACCAATAACGATGTTTTCATACACACATATCTATTCATTCATATAATATATGTATATATATATATATATATATATAAACATTAGCTATACCCGCTAAGCAATAATTGAGTAAGCCAGTGTAAAGGAACAATCTGTTATATACCTGAAATGCTTAGTACGTTTTTGGTCGGTGCGGATTGCGGATTGCGGATAATAAAATCACAAAGTTGTAGTTTAAAATAAGAAACAGATATTACTTCCTATGTCAATGCGTCCTATGTCGCACAACTGTGAACCATTTATATCGTATTCATCAGCACTATCAATCGCTACAAGTGCGTATGTTAAAGGTGTGTTAAACAAAACTAGCAACTCAAAAAAAACGTAACGAAAATGGATGTGTAAAGAATATTCATCCGATATTAGCAAAAGAATAGAAATAGAAATGAGCAAACTAATAGAAACGAAACTCGTGCTAATTTTTTCACACTAGAGCCCCGGTGAAGAGCGTGGCATGAGTTTCATAATACGTAACATAAGCATATTTTTTATAAACGCTTACCTTACAAAGATAACTATCCGCCAACATTAGGTGTTTAACAACAATCTGTATTATGCAGGAGATGCTGTCTCAAACAAGAATCAATGATTAAATGCTTTGGTTTTAGTATTAGACAGAAAATCTTCTCAAATCCAGATATTGCAAACACCCTAGCCATGGTGTTGAATGCTAAACACGACTATACATACATACATACATACATATTGTTTTGTTACAAGTTATAAGCTCCGGCTCGTCAAAGCGGACAATAGATAACGGAGATAGCGAACAATGAACCACACAGTATTAAAAATTGAAATGAGTGGAGAGAAGAACAAAACCACAAATTTTAATTGTTTTCTGATTTTTTTTTTTTGTAGTTGCGGTCACGTGCCGTGCTTCGTAAGAACACTAAATCTTTTGCAAATTACGAGTTGTAATAGTATCTAAGACCAACTAGTTAACACACTTCTGGCCAAGAACCGAGAATTTGTGAAAAGATTTGGTTAAGCGTTATGTTTTGCATTCCTTGAATGCACATATTAGGTACCTGGGATAAACAATTGATAATATTGCTTTAGTGTAATCCTTTTACTTACCGCTTAGTCCACGGCCAACCTCACCAACCCGCATACGCATGTTAAGATTGGAGTGCATGTTTGGAAATCCACCGACATGGTATAAATAAAAAAAAGAAATAAGACAATATGCCGAGACAGCTGTTCAATTTATTGCTAGGAGCAAGTATTTATCAAGGAAAATAATAGAACCGTAATGTTAGCAGCAAAAATGGTAAGGTCACTTTGTGTAAAACAAGCTTATTGGGTTTAGATCAAATAAATTCTAAACAGCACTTACTTTTTCCAACAAAAGTGATGACTAAACGCAGCATTGAATAAAGAATTCCCATAAATGATAAACGAGTGATGGTAATATATAAGTAATTTATCCAACAAATCTGTTTTACGTTTGGCATCAGACTCACACATAGGAAGATTTCCAAGTTTGACATCATGCCATTCGATTGCCTTCACCGACCCAAAAACCTTTGAAAACTATAATTAACAATTATGTTTCTATGTCTTTATGTTTCTATGTTTTTCAATATTGAAAACATAAAAAGATCCGCCTAATTGTAACTAAGGCCTTACAAATAATGTTAAACTTATTATAAAAAAGAATGGTTAAAACTTCTTGAGTTTTCAAAACTGGCGTTAAGGAGTTTACTGTCCACTAATGAGCGCGAATTCATATCTTAAAAAATATGAACGTAATATTGAAAAAGCAAAACAATTTTAGTAAAACTGAATAAAAAACATCATCGTTTAATATTCCCTCAAAACAAAAAGTAATTTTATTTTGGTATTTGTTCGAAAATGCCCACTTTTGCTACCTAAGGAGATTTGCCGTTTCTGGTTTGCCCGACTTGATTTTAACCGTAGTTAGATCCTGTAGTCAGTCCTGTGTGCGGTCCGGATGACATTTGATATCCGGTTCTGCACATTTCACATTTTTTTTATTCAATAAGGTCTGTCTGGCCGTATCTACAAGTATTAAACCTTTTATTTTAGTTTTGCGAAATTTACTTCTCCGAACCGTGAAAGAGCATCTATTCAAGGTGAGATCAATATGCTCGGGCTCAATGTTATATATTTGTAAAATGATGTTTTGTATAAACAAAAGTGAACAAATCGAAAATTATATTTGCAACAGCCGCTACGTTAGCAAAGTATATTCAGCACGGATTGAATTTAAGTTGAGGTTTAAATTCATTATAATGCTAGAATAACCATTGCAAAAGGGTGCCAACAAAAAGGCATTTTTTACCCCGTTTTATCATAGGAAACAGTTAGCAAGAATGGTATGATTACTTTGTGTTACACGATTTAATTCGGTTGTCATCAAATAAATACCGCATAATACCTATCGTTTTACTGTTACTCAACACAGAGTATATATTTAACCTGAATTTTATTGACATGAAATGCTATAAAAACATGAATTCTATAATTTTTGTCTGATTTCTGTATCAAAATTTAAAATATTATGCAAAAATACGCTATAATTATATACTCATGCTTTTGCTATAATAATTATGATAATGCTATAAGCATGTAACCCAACCAACCATTTGCTGATTGAAATACAGAGCGCCATCTATCGGCGTTAAAGAGCTATATTTGCTCTTCAACGCTATAGCTCCATCTGTTGATCGGTCAGGTTAAACTTTTTCACATACACATACACGCATTGGTTCTTTTAAACCAATTTAAAATTTCTAGAGCTTGTCCGGGCCACTCTTGCGTTTGAGTTCAGACGACGGCTCGTGGCGGCACGCGGGGCGGACTTTTTCGACCCTCGCGCTATTCTAAATTGTTCTTTGGGTTGGGGAAGAATAATTTTAGTACAGTGCTAAGCTCCAACAAATCTGTCCCAAAGAACAATTTTTATGCATCGCGCCCACTGGGCCAAATTGTACGAATAAGCAAGCTGTCAAACAGATCAGCCTATGATTTCCTTGTGTGGATATTTGCGTCGCCACGAGTGTGTGTGTCAGTCAGTTGTAATCGTATGCTCGACTTGTGTAGTTTTGTACCTAGTGTGATTTGGCAAAGGGAAGCTTTGGAATGATCTGTTGAACTACAAACCGAAAATGAGGAACCTGCTGCTGAGAATGTTTACCTATGAGTAAGTAAAATCATACAGACTGAAAGAAACGCTTGATTTCCTAACATTTCGATATGCAGTATCGATGTACTTTTAAAACAATTTCAGACCCGAATGCAGCATCCAGATCTCGGCGAAGGCGATGATTGGACGAGTCAACATGATGCTGAAGAAGAGACAACATCTTCCCGCGATCTGAGACACACCATGGACCGGAACATGGAGCATTACAATTTGCCACAACAACATGCTAACTACGATCATCGGTGAACACATCGACGGAGTGAAAATGGAATCGAAAATGCATAAAAAACGTTTGTATGTATAGACATGTGTATAGTAATTGAAATGCAAAATGTAAATAAATAATATATATTCACTAAATCGCTTGAATTAATTAATTTTAATTAATTTTAGAAAGAAAAACATATTATAAAAACCTTGAAGGATAATACCTTGGGTTCGGATTTTGACAGCCGAATTGTACGAATAGATCTTCTTGTTCGTACATCTAAACGTACAACTTGTAACAACCCTAATCGGTATACTTTTAAGGTTTTTGTGCCGCCAGGGCGGGGCTCGATCAAGTCCGCCTCGAGCTCCGCCCCAGAGGTTTGCACATCCACGGCATTTGTCTCTGGCCTTACATGGGCTCGATCACGGTTAGATGATCGAACTCAAACATCTTTCAGAAGATGAATTTTGTGTTTCTGCCGCTATGACACTGTATCACGCACGTTATTCATTGATCAATTCACTCAACACTTGCAGAAAACATGATTTTATACGATAAAACATGGAGCGACCAACGTGTACTTCAAATCCAATCAATGATTGGTTTGCATTTCAGCTTCATTCACGCTGCAAAATGTATTTATGACCATGCAAATTTGGACCGAGCAAATTCATAACTACACCAGCAGCACAAAATGACATTTTGCGAGCAAAATTGACTGGTTCCTAACTATGGCCGGTAGATGGCACTGCTGAGCTCTTGTGATTTGTTGGTGACGTGAGGAAAGAAGAGGTGAAGGTGAAGTTTTGGCAATGAAAAAGAAGAAGAAAAAAGGAAGCCATAACAAATCGGCGTTGTTTGCATTGTTTGTCGTCATGTAATATACAGAACGTTACGTAAGTTTGTTTCTAATTAGTCTGTTCATTTGTGTATTCCAGTTTATGATATTTTTCTTTCTTTATTTATCCGGTTGTTTCGATTCCTCATTGTTTGACATGAAACAAGCGCGCTGTGTGCATGGGCGCCTTCATTCTGGCAAGGATAATGGTGATAGCCTGAAAGCTCCAGTGTCGTATCCCTGGTCAGCAGGATGAAAAAGTGTTGCAAAACGTTCTAAACATACACGACTGCAATTATGAGCGGTCAATCAATGGCCGGTTCGGTACACGGCTCAGGACCACAGACCAGTGCAACGTCTGCTCCGGGTAGTGGACAGCATGGTGCGGGCAGTGCAACACAGTCCTTCCATCAATCCGCACCACCGTTGGACGGTGAGAAGTTGTCTGCCCGGAAAGCTCGCAAAGAAGCGGAACGACAGAAGAAACAGGCCAAAAAGTATGAAGAGCAGCTGAAAAAGATACGCGGTCCGAAAAGTCAAAAGTTGCAGATTATCGATGAAAGCTTTTTGGAAAAGTACCGGCACGTCCAATCGCTACCACCCGGGCCGACGCTGAAGACGAAGAAGCGATCGAAAAAGGCACCCACCGACGTTGTGCAGATCAATCTATCGGAATGCATCCGGGAGCAGCTGGCGGTGGGCGACCGGTCGGAACCGAAGCCGATTGTGCCGATCGTTCCACAGCAACCGTTGCTGCTACTGCACAAAGGCAAACAGCGGGAAGTGCCAACGGAAAAGAAGCTCTCACGGCTGAAGAAGGACATTATACGGAGTCGCACGGAAAAGGGTGCAGCTGCTGGGCAGCAATCGGAGGCAAATGAAGGTGCATCCCAAACCACGAACAGTACTAGCGTGGAGCAGGAGAAGAGTGCCGAACACGTTAAAGGTGCCAACGGTGTCGTTGCGAGCAAGCAATCGAATGAGGGAACCTCAAAGCACAATCTAGTCGACTCACCATTCCTCAAAGCGATTGAACGATGCTGCATTAACGATGGACCACCGCCGAGCCGTGATTCTAGCGAGTATCAGAACGGGTTCCCTTCGCTGCGTGTTTCGGCCGCTGTGTCCAAGCCTACCGTACTGAGACATTCGCGAATCTTTAGACCGTAAGTAGCTTTAATCCCAGCATGCTTTATCGATTTCATTACAATTCACTGACTTCCGGACACTGGTTTTAGGTATTTTGACCATTTCATCTCGGACGAATTGCGTGAGCTGGCGGAAGCTGTTTAACTATCAAACGAAAGCATATGCAAAAAACCCAATTAAAGCCGTCGCGAACAAACGATTCGTGGTGGGTTTCAACGAGGTATTGAAGCTGCTAGAGCTTCGCAAGGTGCGGTTCGTACTGGTCGCTCCGGATCTCGAACCGAACGAAACTATTGACCAGATGGTGAGCAACGTAAAAATGCTCTGCCGCCAGAGCCAGGTACCGTACCTGTTTGCGCTAAAGCGCAGGAAGATTGGGTTCCATCTGCTGAAGAAGGCACCGATCAGTTGTGTCGGTGTGCTGAGCTACGCCGGGTGTGAGGATACCGTCAATCAGATGCTGTTGGTCGTGGAGCAAGAGCGTGAAAGCTATCGCAATTTGATGGTGGTCGGTGCAGCTTGTTGAGTGCGGCCCTGCTGGCGTTTTCGATACATTCGACGGGTGTACCGGATGCATTGTCTGCATTGGTCTGCTTGGACCTACGGTGAAAAGAACACTTTAGAAGACAGTAGCAGAAGAAGATGGAAATCATACACACCCGCAGCAGCATCATCAGGTGGTTGATTTCGCCGTTGAATCGTAACTAACTGCCGCGCCGGCATACTGTTTCCTATAAAGAATGCAAACTGTAAACAACGACGCAAATATCATTATCAATCAGCAGTAAAAACACTCACCATTAGCATCACAAGCGGA